>MU192320.1:772-29820 GCA_016904865.1 Pissodes strobi | reverse complement strand
GCCATATACAAGCAATATTGAAACAATTTGAAGATAATTATATAAAAAGTCAACTATTAATATTATAAAACAAAATAGAAAATACAGGGTCTAAATTGAAAAAGATATATAAATTCATAAATGATGCAACTAATAACAAACCACACAAAAAAACTGCACCCATCACTTCACTTCTCTTCCCATATTAATAGTGAGAGTTTGGCGGATTATTGCCATAGCTTTGGATCGAGTGAGTACCTACTAGCACATACAAATGTTTAGTCATCTAGGTGATATTATTGGATATATAATTTCCGATGGATAATAATTGTGATTGTATAATATTCATTAAGTGTTGAGTCGTTAACTAAAGTATATTATAATTATGTTTTTGTATCATGAAATAGGTAATCATGCAGAATTTATTGTAAATTTAAAGTATATATACAAATAAATCAATCTTCCTAAACTTTCATATGCACAGAGCAAAACTTTTTTTTTAATCAGCTCTTTCAAGATAATTAGATTTTAACACATTGATACATATATCCATATTTAAATAAATTGTACAGTAAATTTTAAAAATAAAAAATACCTTTATTTTAATTTTTGTCATAATTTCTTCATTGGTTTTTTATTTACTTTGTGTATTTATTATATGTAGTAACCTATTCAACAAATTCACATCTCTCATTAATAGAGTATTTCTGTACTTGTTACAATTTGCTCAATAAATATGCCTTTACATCTGTAATTTGTTTTATATACTTACTTAATAAACTTATCTTCTGTGTACAGTTTGTGTTGTGTATAATTCATTTTATACATTAATTACCTAATATATAGTTATCTATACTACAAAAAATGCAATGATATATAGGTATTTAAATTAGCATTGCAGACTAAAGGCAAAAATCACCGATACAACTGATGTAAAATTGCGCTGCAGGCGAATACCTGTGCATATCGCCACAGTTTATACCGTAGCCGAATTACGGTATAAACTGTGATATCGCATCCACAATTTCATCTAAGTTAAAATTTTTCACATATTATAAATTAGGATTATAATAAACACAATGTAAAAAAAAAACATTATTTTATTTACTTTTTAATTGGGTACAATTACCTGTGAATAACTTGTAAAGTGCTTAGAAAAACAAATAATAAATTATGTATTGTATATGGGTGCCGCGAGGGCGCTGATCAATGGCACCGAAGAGTTTGATTTAAGATTCAGGTCCATTTACATGGATTCACATTAGCAAAAAAGAAACTCTTTAAATGAATCTAGCAAAGTTTTATTAAAAATTAATAAGTGATCATAACTACTATTTTCCATTTGTTACATTTCGCGTCATGCCACATTTTGATACTTTACTCTTTGTTGAAATATAAGATATGCATCTTGTTATTTTTTCATTAATTGCTATTAAATGTTATGGTCCTAAAGATAAATGAGTGAAACTTGATTAAATAACTTCCCGTATAAACTGGTTTGCAGATTATTAAACACCGCGACCATAGGTAGTTATCAGTATTAGTATTGGTACGGCGCTATTTAAAATTTCTAAATCGTATTTGGTTATTGAGGTAATAGGTTCAAGCGGTACCCCATAGCAAAGTGAGAAATTGGCAAAGCAATTGGGCACATTGTTAACATTTAGGCTACAGTTAGTCGTTCCTGTAATATGTTGTATGTCCGTTTCCACTGATGTTCATTTAGGAAGAGAATACGCAGTAGGATTAGTTTGGACCACGTTTTTTGAAGTGAAACTTCTTTACGCAGAGTAGGGTAAGTTTATTTCATACGCGTTTTGACAGTCACTTACATGGCTTATATTTCTATAAATTTTAATGTCATCTACAGAAATTAAACAATTAGTTTGACATCACTCTATATCTGTGCTTATGAACATGACAAATAACAGGTGGCCCCGGTTTGATCCCTGAGGTATTCCGGAAGTAGACATGTAGGATTCTGACTTATAATTATTAGCATTTAATGATTCTTTACAGGCGTAGCCGACTATATCAAAATCGGCCTCTCCTATTGGTCGATCCGCATGGACCTCCACTCGCTTCGCTCGCTACGGGGGCTCAAGAAAAGGAAACTAACCAGGTGCTAACACAAACTAACCCAAGACATACCCAAAATCAAGAAAAAAACCGTTTAGAAAAATAATTTTAGCGTTAGAGATAGATTATACGCTTATTTTAATTTACTCATGAATTTGAAATACTTTCAGTTTTGGCAGGGCCGAACATCACGAGAGAGTTAAAGATTTATCCTTGAAAATCTAAATTACAAAAGTAAACGAAATATACGATATCAGCAAAAATATGAAATAAGCAGAGCTCTCTACCTAGGGTTGTGTAACTAAACGCGGACCGAAGAATACTAACTTTTCTTTTTACGTTAAGACCGAAAATAGGCTTGCTTGGCGACGTACTCGCCGGTGTGTACTTTCCCAGCAAAAAATAATAACCATTGAGCGTGGTTCTTGAAATATAACAGCTGGCTTCAATTGTATAATCTTAAAAAAATAATAAAATAAAGCAACGGGGTTCGAACCCGTGGCCGTCCAGGTGGGACCCAACTATCTAAACCTCTAGACCATGAGAGCTCTTGCGACAAATTGATTGCATCACGAAGACATATTATGATACGAGATGGATCGACCAATAGGAGAGGCCGATTTTGATATAGTAGTCTACGCATGTAAAGGATCTTAAAATGCTAATTATTATGTACAACCATCTGCTGTCGATTATGAAGAAAAGACCTCATCAACTCTATCAAGATAGACGGCATATTATTTTTTATGAATTTATCAATTAATATTTTCTATCAACCCTATCAAAAGCCTTTTAAAAGTCCAAGTATGCCACATGGCATCTAACCCATTAGATATGTGGATGTTGATTTGCCCTGCATAAATGCACGCTGTTCTGTTGCAAGTGCGGAATTCATAATGAATACTAATGTATAGGGTTATCCAACGAGGACTAGACAAGGCGATTTTTTGACTTTCTCTGTACTTTCATAAAAAAACTGAAATGGCCATCTTATGTAATTTTCTCCCACGAATTCGGATATGTTCAGCAAAAAAACAAACGAACATCGTAAAGCCGTCAAAAACGACTAACTTAGGTTTTTTTAAATGGAATACCCTGTATATTATTGCATATTTCCATTATGCGAATAAGTCTAAACATATTTCGTTAATAATGTCCTATACCTATCTCTAACGGTTTTTGAAATATTGATAGTGGAAAATCGACCATTTACCAAGTTTGACAGCTTGTAAAATCTAAACGGCTAAATATAGAACAAAACGGTTTGCACTTTCCTATATTGGTTTTTCATAAGCTATCGTATGATACTAACTTTTTATTTAACCAGAGGTTAAATTTATCCGGGATTTTATAACCTCTGGTTAAATCTAAAGTTAATGTTATACAATAGCTTATGAAAAACCAATATAGGAAAGTGCAAACCGTTTTGTTCTATGTTTAGCCGTTTAGATTTTACAAGCGGTCAAACTTGGTAACTAGTCGATTTTCAACTGTCAATATTTCAAAAATCGTTAGAGATAGGTATGAAATATGTCTAGACTCTTTCGCACAATCCAAATATGCAATAATATACAGGGTATTCCATTTAAAAAAACCTAAGGTAGTCGTCCTTTGACGGCTTTACGACGTTCGTTTGTTTTTTGCTGAACATATTATCCGAATTCGCGGGAGAAAATTACATAAGATGGCTATTTCAGTTTTTTTTTATAAAAGTACTGGGAAAGTAAGAAAATCGCCTTGTCTAGTCCTCCTTGGATAACCCTGTACAGACTCAAACATTTTTGAAAAGTTAGGCAATATCCTTAGACCTCTATAATTCTCTGTCACAGTGTTGCTCTTTTTAAAACTACTATATCAAAATCGGCCTCTCCAAGTGAGTCATACAATTTGTAGAGGACAGCAATTTTCAGTAACGGTAGTGATCAGTGACCGTTCCCCAAAAATAACGTTCTAAAAAACAGGTGACTCAGTCACGTCCATGATTTTGGTTTTTTCAACTAGTGGAAATATTTAAATTCTCCTAAGGCACTTTAAAATATTATCGCCGTTTTCGTTTACCGATAGGTAATTTGCAGTATTCTTACTCACCCCACCAGTCTTTTTACTTTGGAAATTTATAAAAATACTGTTAAGAGAATTATTTGTTTTTATTTTAAAGGGGTCTTTTTTACTAGCATGATGCGGCGGCACAATATAAGAGATTATTTCTCTATTTCTATTTTGTACAGATAGAATGGAACAATATTCTCATTCAATACATCCATTATTATGAAATATGAAAAAAGAACAAGGCTTAGTGCGCATAAAGCTCAACAAAACTATTATTTCTAGGTGTAAACTATGCATTTTCAAAAAATTACTAGATCTAGACTCTACTTGTATAGCTTTATAGATAATTAGTAAAATATTGATTTTTTTGTTTCCTTTTGAATGCTTTGTATGTGCATATATGCATTTATTTTTAATTTTTATCAAGATTTTTATATAACCTTTGAAATACAATAATACATGTTACTTTGTTTTTTTACTTAAGTAATAAAATCTTGGCAAATATTTATTAACCACATAGTGTCTGGCTAGACGCCACGGTCATGCCGCGCCGCTGTAGTTTGCCAGTTCGCAGTCGCGGTTACCTCGTTATTCAGGCAGACAGATTTCTTAGTGTAAGAACGGGGTGAACCGTGATTTCTAATAAGTCGCCACGGTGTCCAACCTTTCCGAGTGCAGTAAATCACGATCCATCTCTAACAATTTGTTTGAATGCTCAAGTTTGTATCAAAGAATATTCTACTACGATAAGAAGACGTATCCTTATGGACGCACGTGAAACGGCTCGGAGACATCAATGCGCTCACAAAATGCTACTTCGCGGCGGTAACCCTTGGACGATTCCTGAAATTCATGCGCCACGTTGCCAGTATTACTTTATAGATACTAGATAATGAGAGAGAATGTCCCAACTTCTATCATAGAATAGATGAATATAGCTACAAACTGCAACTTGTATACATTAATGTTTAATACATTTTTTAAGGTATAATAAACCACTAGGTATTTTTTCTTTTTAACTATTACCTAATTATAAGAACCCACATGATTAATTGATAAAATAGAAATAATATCTACAACAGATAAATTAAAATATTCGGCTGAGGTCCCAAGAGTTCTTAAAAGTATTATTAATAAAAATGCCATATATTTTAATAAGACTTCGTATTTTTAATCATTTCTTTGTAAGCCTTTTCCAAAATTAAAGTAAATTAATCCTAATCTACTCTACTCAAATCGATGTCTATTAACCGATTCCAAATACTGTCAGCTAGGGTTGCCGATCTTTCAGAAAAGTATCGATTCCTGGGATCGATCCAAATCGAAAGCAACAGAATCGATTCGCGATTAAATCGGATATAGTACAAACGGTCTTTACGAAAATCGATCTTTAGTTTGTTAGTTAGTTAATAACAATACTTAAGAATTTGCGATGCATTAATATTAATGATTAGGTGCAACGTATTACGCCACATAGGTACTATTCTATTAAAAATATAATTAAAAGTACTTAAAACCAACTTACCTATATTAAAATACTGCTGCACTATAGCTTACAAAACGAGCAATAACTGGACTATTGTTTCAAATGTCTTACATACATCAATCAGTGCAAACAGCAATCATAAATAGAGAAATAACAGTCTTTATCAATTTAACCACGAAGAAAAATTCAAAAAATATGTCAAAATAGGCTCACTGAAACACCCTCAATTGAATCAATGATAAAAGAAAAAATTATATAATGGCTAGGTTATTAAATACGTCATACGCACGCGGCACGATAACCGATGCAGTATCACAGTTTATACCGTACGGGTACGGTATAAACTGTGACACTAATACAGTTAGCCTAGCATTTTAGAATTCTCCCGAACGCGCGCGGAGGATTCCCGAAATAATATGGTTACGAATTTGCGATTACGATGTTGCCGATTGCCTTGCCTGTATCGCATATTATTTGCATTCAATAATTTATTAATTTTGACGAGGCCGAAACCCGAAAATATCAGTATCAGCATTGTCTTTATAAGAAAATAGTCGTTCAACGGGGCCTGTGGAGAGGTGCTGCCCCCAGTGGCTGGCACCAAAAACAGTATTTATGAATGAAAACACGTGCAATGTTTACCCTACATACGAAAAGGAAGGGGTAGAAAGGGGAATACAAAATTATATTGGCCGAGCCGTAGATTTCCAAGAAATGATTTTCAGCCAAGGCTAAGTGGCTAGAACCGGTTTTATCAGCTTAATTTTTACACACAGAATGAAATTTCCAATACCTGCTTCCCCAATCTTGACTTTTCAATTGAATTTATTTTATTGTTTGGGAAAATGGTTTTTAGCATTTTTAACACATTGATTTTTGTGTCAATTTCTTTACTAGTTTCTATTATTCATATAGGCCTAATTGAATTGATGCAGTAGTCTAAGAAAATAGATTTGCATATGCCATTAAAAAATGGGAAAATAATAAACAATAATAAAATCCTATTTGGTAAATGTAAAACGTTATGACTTGATATAAGTAAAATTTTACAATATAAACTGGATATTTTAACGCATTCAAAATTAGGAACACTAAAAACATATTATTAAACTATAAAAAAAATTATATTTATAAAAATTGATTATTCGTTTCCTATTATTAGTCAAAAAGTAAGGTATTACAATTTTTAAACTTACAATGTTTGTAGAGAAATATAGATAAAAATTAAATTTAGTTCCAATAGTAGGTAGATATAGTTATTTTATGTATTTTTTCTCCTTATAGAAAGAAGACAATTAAACATTTTCTGCAATTTTATGCTTTAATGCACCAGAAACATGTATTTATCAAATTATTGATTAAAATGTCTTGTTATTTGGAGATTAATAATAAAATTAAATACTTTTATTTTATTAAATTTCATTATTTTTGCAAAAGAGGGGGAGATAAGAAATAAGGTGTTTAAAAACTGAAATCAAAACTCTTACCACTTTGGATAAGTCTTTATTTAATATGAGTTCGGCATATATTAATACTAATTTATGTATCGGTACATATAATATTGCTCCAGGCCAACAGCCAATGTTCAAGACTTTCAATCGCTTATAGCCATTATTATCATTATTACATAATTGACAATCAAATTAAATTAATATAAATGTGCTCTTCAAAATATATACTGTAGTTTATTCGCTATAATCAAGTAAATAATTTTTGAAAAAATTCGAATTTAGGATAGTGAAATAAACAACATCCGAGTAAAACTATATTTACTCGAAAATTAAACAATTCAATTGATAAAACACATCAACCTATACAACCCTTAAAACTAAAGAACTAAGAAGTGTATATAGTGTGCTGTTTCGGGCAACTTCTGGTTTGATTCATCCCTTATTTTCAACTGATCATTTTATGTTCACTTAGTATTATTTCCCTTTGAAATAATTCATTTATTTTATCTTAGATGCCAAATTTTTTCATATCAAAGTTTTGTGTTATTGCCTATCAAACTTGTAAAGTTATACATGTTCTTAAAATAACTTTCTTGTATATTATAAGTTACAATTAATCACCAGTTAAGGAAATTTGAAACCATAATTATTTTTGCTATTTTTCAATCAGAAGTTGCTAATATAGCTATTGTGATAAACTGATGTATCAAGAGATTAGATCGACTACAATTCTATAAATAAGTACTTATAAATATTACTTAAATATTGAAAAGTAATTGGACTACATTAACATAGATACAACCTAAAAGCATCACCATTTAATAAGAAGCAACTAATAAATTAATTGTAATCCGTCGATTAATGTTTTATCTTTATTTAAATATAAGATGATTCACAGATCTCATTTATTAGTATTTAAAAATTTATATACAGTGTGTCCAAAAAAGTATGCAACATATGGGAAACTTTTTTATTATTGATTTCTCAGAAAATTTTATTCCTGATAAAAGTTGGTGCTTGCCCTAAAACAGTAAATAAGTATTTCATATTTTCCGTACTGCTTTTAGTGCGGGCGCAAATGTCATTTTTCCGAAATCGCGTCAAGAGTAAAGTACCTTAATTTATAAAGATACAGCAAAATCTTATAAGGAAAAGTTGTTCCAAATTAAAAAAATAATCCAAATATGAAATTTGAGTTAAGTACATCAACTTTTAATTTTTCTTTTTTTTTCTCGATTTTTTCATAAACGTTACGCCACTGGAGAATCTTTTGTTCTTTTATTATTAGTATACTTGCCAAGTAACTTCAAAATTTATTTAAGATTGAAATTAGTTACATAGTTGCATAATGTTGCAGTTTTTCCAGAGATAATAGCCAGTTTAGGTATCAGTGTGTTGCAAACACATTTAAACACTTTTGATTCAATTTTTTTTCCACTCAAAATCATGAATAGACTCAACTCTTTTCATTTCATGTAAAACAACTAATAATTTATTTATCTTTTGCACCCGGTGAGTAAAATATGCCCAAGTATCCTAAAAAGCCATTTAAAATATTTGGTCCTGAAGAGTAGGCCATGCATTTGGAATAAAAACAAATAAATAGCAATAATTTTACTTCGCTCTGACATATCAGTTTAATTATTATTGAGTCAGTCATTCCAATTGTATTTTGTAATAATTATTGTGGACAATTATTTTGGACCAAAATTGTTTAAATGTGTTTGCAACACACTGATACCTAAACTGGCTTTTATCTCCGTAAAAACTGAAACATTATGCAACTATGTAACTAATGTCTACTTTAAATAAATTTTGAAGTTGCTTGGCAAGTACACTAATAACAAAAGAACAAAGCATTCACCGATGGCGTAACGTTTGAGAAAAAAATCGAGAAAAAAAAAAGAGAAATTAAAAATTGATGTACTTCACTCAAATTTCATATTTAGATTACTTTTTTAATTTTGAAGAACTTTTCCTTATAAGATTTTGCTGTATCTTTATAAATTAAGGTACTTTACTCTTGACGCGATTTCGGAAAAATGACATTTGCGTCCGCACTAAAAGCAGTACGTAAAATTTGAAATACTCGTTTACTGTTTTAGGGCAAGCACCAACTTTTATGAAGAATAAAATTTTCTGAGAATCCAATAATAAAGAAGTTTCTCATATGTTGCATACTTTTTTGGACACACTGTATGTATATATATTTAAAATTGTCAAATCATATTCAAAATAACTCTTGGAGTAATATTAAAATGTTGTTTTTTACTCCGTGAATAAAAGTGGATAGTGAATAAAAAAATTATAATGTCAAGTCGCATTTTGAATATGACTTACACTGTTTATATATTAAAGTCCTTAATAAAACATTAATTATGAATTCCCGGTGGGATAAACATGAATCACCTTCAAACCAGCTTATTCGGGCAATAATTGATTTTTTGTTTTAAAAATAAATAGTACATTGGACATCTCTACGCTTTGCTGTATTGAAAGCCATCTAAGTGGCTTTAGCATCAAATTAATTACAGAACAATATAGTGCGCATAGCTTTATTTCGTAGCAACTGGAGTCTTTGTATATCAGCCTTTTTACCTGATATCAACAATGAAAAACAGTAATTGAAATGCGGATATATAATGGTATTATATATAAGAACACGACTCCAGTGACTAAGAATCTCAGCTATTCTCCTAAAAAATTCTATCTTTTCTAATTTTTTTTCTGTATGATCTACATGTAACGAAAAATTAAGCTGAGAATCCAAGACTACCCCTAAATATTACTAGATGCATTTTCAAATAGGCTATTAGATATCTATCTTAATCCAATAATTATTTTCTAGAAATCTATTACAATTCTGCTTAGAGCCAAAAAACCATGTACTTTGTCTTTTTTTTTAACCTACGCCTATTTACACACAACGAGTTATAAAGGATGTCAAGTTTTGATTTCATAGTATCTACTACCTGATTAAAATCCTTCCCGCAAACACAGATCAACATATCGTCCACAAACAAACTTAGAAACATATCATTTAAAACTCGGTCTAGGTCATTGACATATAGCACAAACAAAAGGGGGCTCAGAACACTGCCCTGCGGCACCTCTATCTCACTATCAAACGGATTTGAGGACACATTATTCACTCTAGTCACATGGGAGCGATCCTCCAGGTGCTAAGTGCACTGTTTGTAATTCCTTAGGCCTGTAGTTTGTGGATAAGTCTTCTCCTATTGATGGTCTCAAACGCATGCTGAAGGTCAATGAAAATGCTCAGGACAACATTTTCATCATAAACATATGAACACCATTTCGAACACACATACTGTAATGCTGACTCGCACGAATGTTTTTCCCAAAAACCCGACTGACCTTTAAATAACAATTTGTTTACCTCTAGAAACTGTCGCAGTTGTGCATACCACAATTTCCAGAATTTTGTCTATTACAGATAATAAATTAATGGGTCAATATATTCTTCTGGTTTATTTGGTCTAGGCACTTTCGGGAGAGGCACAATAACACTACTGGTCCTAATTTCCTTTGGAACTCTTCCTATTGTAAGGGATGTATTGATCAGGTGACTGCTTTTTGTGTACTTGATCAGGTGACTGCTACTTGTGTACTTAAAAATTTAACTGCTCAGATTTCTTGAACCACATTTAATGGGAAAATATTTGGCACCAATGACGAAGACATACTTTGTAGGCACAGCGATCAAAGAAAGCTTTCTCGCCCAGGGGATGTTCCTTTACAAATTGATGCTCTCAAAATAGACGTTATCTGAAACAAATTAAAATCTAATGTAATTTTGACTTAGTTTGTAAAGAATTTGTTTGTCAAAAACTGAAACAATTAAAAAAATACAAATGTGGAACAACCCAAAAAAGTAAATTTAAAGACATCTAAACGCGCGTGCTTTAAAAGTGCTCTTATACACTTATATCATAATATGCTATTAATTAAATTCAATATTCATTCCATACATTTGTCATCCTTCCTTATACATGCCTATCAATCAATTAATTAACTATTCAAAACTGTTCATAGACACCTAGACGTGCAACATCTGTGTTACGTACAAAATAAACGTTAATATTATGAGAAAGCATAATGATGGATATAAAAAAGTAGATGTAAAGATTTACCCTCTCTCTATCTACATATATATGATTATTAGAAAAATGTTCATCCTATTTAATTAAACTTGTTCTGTGTATTAAACTTCGAAACTGCTATTGCAATACTCTGATTTCCGACAAAAACTACAAAACAAAGGAAGTGGGTACTTTTGTACTTACCTAGAAAAAAAACGTAGATAGATAATCGCAATTTACTCAGCCAAAATTAATCAGTACAACCCAAACACAAACATTTTACAAAGTAAAGTTTCTTCAACTTGAACAATGGCGGAAAATTAAAAATAAACAATGAGATATTCGGAATTATTAGCAACACTCGTCAACGCGGCTCCACTCCGCGCCGCCAGGTAACAGCCCTTGGGAATGCACCAATAGAAATGTAGGAACTCCCTCCTTGCAACGTCTCTCGTAGGACCCGTAGTAATTTTTTGAAATTCAAGAATGGGCACATTTCAGGCCGGACGCCATCTAGCGATGAGGCCTTTTTTCAGTTCGAGGTTGAATAACTATTTCCCTATATAAACAAAGGTATCAGTCATAATCATAAAATTGTAAATATCGATTCTAAAAATCTAAAATCGCTTTTAAAAAGATCGATCTTCGATTAAATCGACCCAAAGAGAATCGATTCAAAAGATCGATTCTAAATCGGCAACCCTACTGTCAGCTACAAGATCTAAAACCATCGGTTGAAGAAGAGCACGACAATTTTTACGACAATCTCGTACAAGACTAATAAACCGTCGAATATTCAGAAAGCAAAAAAAAACAAAAGGTATAGAACCTTTCTTTCTTTTAAACTTTAAAACAACGTGTTCCTTTTTTACAACATAAAGTAGTCTTGTTTTTAGATTTTTTGTCTTAAGACTATCAATAGAAATAATAAAAAGGAATTTGCAGTATATATTATTTTTTAATAGCAACCTTAGAAATACCGCCTATGTGTGAACTTGTGAACAAATTAATACTTCCTATTTGCTGAAAATCTGAAAATAATTAATTGTTTTTACAAAGTCATGTTTTAATAGGGTATTAACCGAGAATACTAAACTGTTGAGAAGCGACAGCAGGCGGCGGCGCGGCGTCTTTGATCTTCCTTTGATCTCGATGGGCCTGTTTTCGATGACCTTGAATGACTCTCGTTTGACATTAAAGCAGCATAATCCGAGAAGACAACGGTTTTGTCGTCTCGGATAATATCTTGTAGTACGGGAGCATGGGGAATTAAATTATCTCATGAATCAGTAAATAAATCAAAATTATTTATTTAAAGAACTTATTATTTATAGGTATGTTGTGGTTTACTTATAATAAGATATATCTATGTATAGATTTATAATATGTATAGGCTACATCATACATTAGGGATAGGATAGAAAAATAAACCAAAGACACTCACAGAGCCGTTCCTGACGCTGCAGCATGTGCACTCGCAGGAGCGGCGGAGATTAGGGGGGCGGACAGCAATGTTTCTAAACCAGCTATTATTAAAAAATATGAAACAATAAAACACAGTATAGCATTTCAGGTTTAATAAAATACAATTAAACTCTGGTTTACAAAAACGAATATTAAATATAAACCCAAGAACTAGGTACGTATTTACCATATTTTGCTCATTCATTAAATTTAGTGGTAAATTGTTTAATTTTTCGACATTGTTTTGAAAATTATGTGTTTTTGCAGCATATGCTGTAAGATGGGAGGTTTTGAGACTTAATATACCTATATTAACTTTGAAACCGTCAATCGACACTCAATGGGAAAGTAGAATAAATGTAGGTAATTTAACCTTTAATTTCAAATTTCAAACAAGTTTACAACAGTCCTAATGAAATAGTCGATAACGATAAAAGAGACATAAAAACGAGAAATATGGCACAAACATTAGCGGAGAAATTTATTTCATTTAAATTTATCTGTTCATTGATAATTGTCATGATCCTCTGTCAAAAGTTAACGTCTCAAAATCCTAAAATTAATCTTTGCGAATGTGTAACTGTTTCAAAAAATTTAATTAACTATCTTGATGAAAAAAAAAGGACTAATGAAAACTGCAGATATTAACATACTGCCCGAATTCCCTCTTGTTCGTCAGCGAAAAGTCCCACGTCAATTCTCGTACGAGTCAAATGACGAGTTTGCTGTTGATCAAAAACGAAATTTTATAGTAAATTTATACTTTAGTATATTAGATACAACAAAAATTCACTAAAAGAAAGGATTTCTTTACTAGAGGAATGTAACAATTTATCTAAATGCTTATACGAGTTTCACGAAATGGACCTGATTTTTTGCGAAAATCATGTATAGATCTGGATTCATCTTTACAACAAGGGCAGGGTAACTTCCCCTACCCAGATATCGACGGAAATGAACTATATAACGAAATTTTATCATTTAACGCCATTGTTATCACTTAAAGAGTCCAAACCTTACTTTATATTAAGTTATATTATCGACAATGATCTTACCTCCTGTTCTCCTAATTTAGCTGTAGCATTAAGAATATTTCTTACATTACTGGTGACAGTGGCCTCTGGGGAAAAAAGTTTTAGTAAATTACAACTTATTAAAAAATTTTTGAGGTCTACTATGTCCCAAGCAAGATTGACGAGCCTTGACACTATTTCAATTGAAGAAGATATGCGCCAAAGCTTAGACCTATCAAATATAATACCTAATTTTACAGTTAAGAAATCTCGAAGAGTTTTAGTTTAGTCCAACGGTATTCTAATGCATTTTAAGCTCTTATAACTCGAAAACGAATTAGGCTAAAATTTTTATTTTTAAGGCGACTTTTTGTACCCAAACCAAGCAGTATGTGCAAAAATAAATTCTAATTTAATAATAATCTTAAGTCTCTTCTTCACTTTTTTAATTTAAAAATAATTTCATTTCAACCCGGGGGGGGGGGTCTCTTTTTGCACGGGGCGGCAGAAGCTCCAGGAACGGCGCTGGACACTCAGTAGGAGAAAATATATATATTTCCGTAACAGTATTTTCTTTAAATAATATACATATTTTTTTCTAATTATTTTTTACATATTTTTAAAACACAGGTAAACATAAAACAGGGTATTATTTATAAATGCGATAAAATTTTTAATTTTCTATTACATTTTTTGTCATTTTTATATGTTTGTAAATCTCTATTAGAATATTTTAGTGTATAGAAAATTTTTAACCGAATAAAAAACTTCAAAATAAAGAATTTGGGAAATCCAGAGCAAGGATGTACAAATTCCACCTTTTGCATTAGGCTTAATAATTGATGGGAAATTCCCTCTCCTAGAGAAATATCTTCAAACTTTGAAGTAAATATTTTTTCCAATTGATAAATAAAATTAACAAATTGGTCTGGTTGAGATTTTCGCGCGCCATAAATATCAGTTTCCGTTGTGAAAGCTCTTAAATGGATTAATAAATTAGAAACGTTTAAGATTTTACATTCCTTTGCAAATGATTCACATATATCGCAGCTATGTACAGGCAGTGGCGGCTCGTGACCTGTTAAAGAGGCAGTGCTGCTCAGGGGAGGCAAAATTGAAACAATTGAATATACTCGTGGCAGGGCGCCGGAGGCGCAAAAATGTGCCGCAGGCGAAAATTTTTACAATTGTCAAGGTCAAACGGCCTAAAATGGTGAATTAGAAATTCGCCCAGCAAAATTATTTCATTAAAAAACTAGGTTTCGATACATACATTTTCCTACATGAGGTATTATGTGATGGAAAAATGTTAACCAAAATAAAAAAATTTTATCTGTAAGAATCCGTCGAATGGAAAATGCTGAACTACAAATGGTGGCATTATCAAAAGTTTCTTCTATCTCTTCCATGCAATCAATAAAAGATGCTCAAAACCAACATTGACAGTTCGAATATTGAAGTTCCAGCGAGTTGGAGCGCCATGAATAATTATTTTTTGCACAGTTTTGTCTCACTGCAACCGGTTGTGGTGAATTTTTAAAAAAGGTGGGGATTTCACTCAAATTTCCAAAAAAAAAGTCTAACCTGATAACTATCGGAACAAGCTTCAGACATTATTAAATTTAATTGGTGCACAAAGTGGGCAAAAGGATATTTTTCCTTGATTCGGGCTTGAACCCCAGTATGCCGTCCACACATGACAGGTGCTCCTTCATAACTTTGACCAATTAGTTTGTCATTTCAATTTTTTAGAGTAATGTCCAAAACACTTAAAATGTTCTCAGCTAAAGTCTCTGCATTTAATTTTGAAGGTAGTAAATAAGTCCAAAAACGTTCTACTGGCTGTCCATTTCGGCAATATCTGAGTATGATAACCATTTGCGATTTAGCTGAAATATCGGTTGTTTCATCGGCCCAAGCATCGGCCATGACAGGTGCATATGGACATTCACTAATTTCTTCCAAAATTCGATCATGGCATACTTCTAACATGCAGTCTAAAATATCATTTTGGATTCCTTTGGAAATGCCTTTAAAAACTGTTCATTTTTCCAAATGTTGTGCTAAAGTCTTGTCCAATTCAACAGTAAAATTTATTAGGCCACGGATAATTCCAGGGTTATTAGATTTTTCTGTTTCGTCCTGTCCCCTAAGGGCCAATTCAAAAACACCACAAAACTTAACACAATCTATAATTTTTCAAAGCACATATCTACTTCTACTTACATTTTCATTGTTTTTGAATATTTGTCCAATATGCGGAATCAAGTTGTTCCCTAATATTTACAGAACCTAATAATGCATATTCCATTTGATTGTGCACGTGATGTTTTCATGTGTAACGTTTTTTCTTTTTTCACTCAAATGCACTAAATCCGTTACACCGATTTATGTCCACGATTTATCACCTCCAAATAGTACGCAAGGGAAACAGAAAAGCGCATTTTTTTATTACATCCGCATACCCATCCGTTTCTGGCATAAATATCGCGATTAAACTGTCTTTTGTAAGTTTTTCCACGACTGGATCCTTCTTTTTCAATCGTAATATCCGGGAGTGGACGTTCCCTTTGTTTCAGTTCTATTTTGTCTTCAAAAGAGTATTTAAAAAAAGGTTTAACGTTGATTAGATTATAAATGATATCCATTTTAATATACCGATTCGGATGACACAATAAGATATCAATCTAAACGGCAAATACCAAGCACATAACATACGGAGATAAATCTAAAATAAGCAGACAGCCGACAATGCAAACTTGCGAAAAAACAACCCTGAAATGTTCTGCCCGAATGCAGCACAATTTTGCGTTAATTTCGGCGGTTAAAAGTGAGGACAAGGGGCGGCGCGGGAACATGCGGGGGTATCGTATCTAGTTCGCAGTCAGAAACAATAGACCAAATAAGCAATGAATGACCACAAATAAGCGACAAGCGTAGGAAAACAAAGCAGAGCAATGCGACGCATATTCATAGTTCGGCTCGTGACGCCAGTGTAAGGTGGCTTTATATTTTTCTGCTATTTAGTGTTTAGATGCGATGCATGCTATTTATTTGTTGTTAAGGTGACTTTATATTTTTCTGCATTAGATTTTATATTTATTATATAGGAGAATTTTGGTGGTTCTGCAGTTCCGCAGCACTTATGTACCAACCGCCACTGTGTACAGGGTTATCCAACGAGGATAAGGCAATTTTTTGACTTTCCCGGTACGTTTATAAAAAAGACCTGAAATAGCCATCTTATGTAATTTTCTCCCGCGAATTCGGATATGTTCAGTAAAAAACAATTGAACATAAAATAAAAGTGCTAGGGGGTCACTTTGATATTTTTTCAAATGAAACACCCTGCATATTACTACATTTTTGGACTCTCTAGAAAAATCTAAACACATTTTGTGTATAATATCCTATACCTATCTTTAGCTGTTTACCAAATATTGACAGTTGAAAGTCGGGTATTTTGACACTTTGACAGGCTCTAAAATCTAAACCGCACAAGATCAAAGAAAACGGTTTGCACATTCTTAGCTTCAGTTTTCATAAACTATCGAATGACAATATCTTCGAATTTAACCTGCAGATAAAATGAACCGGAACTTTTAAACCTCCGATTAAATTCAAAGTTACTATCATTCGATAGCTTATGAAAACCCAAGATAGGAATGTGCAAACCGTTTTCTTTGATCTCGTGCGGTTTAGATTTTAGAGCCTGTCAAAGTGTCAAAATGCCCGACTTTCAACTGTCAATATTTGGTAAACAGTTAAAAATAGGTATAGGATATTATATACAAAATGTGTTTAGATTTTTCTAGAGAGTCCAAAAATGTAGTAATATACAGGGTGTTCCATTTAAAAATATATCAAAGTGACCCCTAGCACTTTTATTTGATGTTCAATTGTTTTTTGCTGAACATATACGAATGCGCGGGAGAAAATTACATAAGACGGCTATTTCAGTTTTTTTTTATATATAAAAGTACAGGAAAAGTAAAAAAATCGCCTTGTCTAGTCCTCGTTGGATAGATAACCCTGTATGTACATCAAGTACCTTTTTATTTAGATAGCCGCAAACATAGCTGAAGGCATTTTGAGTTGTTAGGTTTTTATTTCTGTAGCTATAGTTTGATAGAGTTATCGTATTAGTTAACTGATGTTCTTCATTGACAATATTTTCAGCTACATGTGCGGTATCAAAATTAATTAACAATTGATCAAAATCTTCTTGACAGGTCATTTGGTCCGTATGGAAACAACTTTGCCAAAATTGTTTTCGGAAGGCGGTCTGAAACTGTATAAGGATGGGATTAACATTGTTACCGCTTTGTTGCCGGGCACTTCCAAAAAAAAATTTCGATGCAATCAGTATTTATCATTGATTTGTATAGGAGTGGATAAGCAATAAATAGACCAAACATGGCAAATTTACGACCGCGAAATGTAAACAAAGAAACTTCAATTTGGACTTGCGCATTAGAAAATTAGTAGGAGCTAGCTGTTGCACCGTGAAGGTAAATAGGCAGGCCCGGACTTCGAAAGTGATTATTTCAACAAATATTCGGTAGAGGAGTCTTGCCGATTGGGAAATGGGCCCCAGTTAGCATAGTGAAACAAACAATAAGGTATAAATAAGTAATACTTATAATAATTAGACTGACTTGAAATAGGAGATGCCGGGTATTTTGCCTCGAATCGAACTCGAATTATTAACTCAAAACGCCGCGCCGTCAAAACGAAAACACGTCAAAGACAAAAGCCAAGTTCGATCCTGACCGACGCCTGCTGAGACGGCAAGTGTTTTAGTGCGCATGACAAAACGGTATCACCTTTGTTTACGTTTTTCCATTTTGCGTCGATTTTGTCATGCGCAGAAACCTGTTTTTTCGCCCATAGGTTGCCACTTTTGTGTAGTGCGACAGGCGGCTATTGCTTATCCACTCCTATACAAATCAATGGTATTTATACGTCTTGTTTTTAAGTATTTAAAATTTGCTTTTGAATGGTTTTCCCACAATTTGATAAGCCCATGCATTGTTACAACCCAACATTTTGGAAATCTTACCCTGTTGGTTATGTCTTTGCCAATTTTGTCAAAAATTTTCATTTCACACAAAGACAATAAAGCAACTTTTAAAAATTTAATTTGATATTGAGAGCCTTCAAATACTTTCTTAAACTTATAGGATGGTCGTAAGGAGTACGAATTTAACACGTCAAATAGATTATTAAATAAATATAAAGCATCTATTGCACCCAAGGCAACTCCAGGAAGGGCACCCATACTCATATAGGTGTTCATTCGTGTTCATGGTAGAAAAACATGAATTTGACAACATACTAAAACTCGACTGTTACCTAAAAGGATAACTATTTATTAAATAGTTTTAAGAAATAATTTATATAAAAATAAATACTTACAGTTCTGGATTTCTGGGAAACGAAAATAAACTAAATTCTTGCCCAGTAACAACCGAACATCCCCTATAGACACAATTGTTACCCGAACTCGACATGCCTATAATTATTATTATTATATGCCAATCGAAAAAAAAACAACAATAAAGCGAAAATACAGATCGTTAAAAATGCACTATTAGTGACACTGCCACTTGGACTACAAAACAACTTATCTGTTGACATCAATGACATATCTCGACACTGACGGACGGTGACGGAAAAGCCATGATATAATAAACGTAAGGTATGATATCGCGCAGGCGACGATTCGTCAGTGACGTCATTGCGAGCTTTGTTTGGCGTTGCGCGCCGGCCGGCATTTACAACATGAACGAACGTGTGCTTTGCATTTGAGATTCGTATGTTTTAGATTTAAATTTTGTTGGCGTTATTGTTCCTTAGACAATGTTTGTTGGTATTTTTAATTAAAAAACGTTTAATTATGAGGTGTGCTGTGGACGGATGTAAGGTGGATAACCAAGGCAAAAACTTTGATAGGAATATAAGGTGTTTCACTTTTCCCAAAGACAAAATATGTGTACTAAATGGGTTCACCTGTGTTTTCGTAAGGATAAATTTAATAAAACTTCTGCACGTATTTGCTCAAAACATTTTGAGGAAGATGACTATGTACAGGGTGGCCCGTTGAAGACGGGCCCATACCTTATCTCGAAGAGACTACGATGGTTGCAAAAAAAAATTAAAAACAAAAGTTGTTCCTAGTAAAACTATCTTTACTTTTTTGTATTTTTTTAATCTTTACTTTTTTTTATATACAGGGTGGTCAAAGAAAGTTACACTTTTTTAAATGAAACTACCTATATTTTATTACATTTTTGGATTCTACTTAGAATTCTAAGCATATTAAATTTGACGTATAATGTTATACCTCTAGAGTTAACAGTTTCACAGCTATAAACAGTTGAAAATCGGTACTGTGGCTTCTTTTCACATTGGTAGCAGGAAGACCATTAAAGATCGAGTAAATTTAATTCCACATTCCTATCTTAACTTTCCAAGAGCTATCTGATGGTGCTAACTGATGGTACCTACAGAGGTACCAGATTTGGTACCCATGGTACCACCTGCCAATGGTACCTACCGTGGTACCAGATTTGGTACCCATGGTACCACCTGCCAGTGGTACCTACCGATGTACCAGATTTTGTACCCATGGTACTACCTGCTAATTAGTACCGTCAGATAGCTCTTGAAAAGTTAAGATAGGAATGTGAAATTAATTTTACTCCATCTCTAATGGTCTTGCCACCATCAGGATTTGATAAATTTAACAATTTCTAAAAAAAGAAAGATGACTAAAATTATTATTTAAGAAAAAATATTATTATCGATTTCCTTTTTTTTTTGCTGTCGATTGGCCAATACTCAATAAACGTTTTTTAGATAAAAGTAAAAGTTTATTACGTTTCTCAAAAGATGCTGTTTTTAATACAACTATTTTGATCCATTCATCATAAAAGTTATGTTGAATATATATTTTTTTTATTAGTATTTTTGTAGTATTAATATGTAATAATTAGTTTTTAATTTCACCCAGGACACAAATTTTCTTAAAAAATAGAGAAAATAGGTAAAACATAATGATTATGTGCCTATAAACGTATGCATTTCAATAGAAGCCAATCACGCAATGACGTCAATGCGCGGAGCGAACGAATTTGAGACGGTTAGGTATCATACCTTCCGTTTATTGTATCATGCGGAAAAGCAGCATATTTGGCGAATGCACTAGATTGAAATTATTGTGTCGCTTCTCAACAGTTTAGTATTCTCGGGTATTAATTTACACATAATTCAGGACATAATTGGTTCCGAGTTTTAAAAACAGAAATATAGAATGTTGGTTCAGGCTAACTCTAGGCCTTTTTATTCATGTTTCCTGTAAAATCATAGAGAGTATCATAGGAGATATTATTGAACCAATGACGGTATGGACATATATATAATACAATAAAGCATAAATCATAATTTTAATGCAAACAAAATGAGCTTGATATTTATTTTCTTATTAATAACATTTATTTCTATTCTCTGTTTAAAACTGAAATAAACTTAAAGCGATCCATTTTATTATTTATTAAAAACTAAAAAGAGTATTTGTAAAGAAATTAGTAATTCCGGGTAGCTGTACACATTTATTAAAAACTAAATGAGAAACAAATATAAATTTAATGTTTTTATATAAGTCTGTATATACAGGGTTACAACTTTTTATTTGCCCATGTACAAGTATCGTTCTTATTTTAAGAAGTATAGAAATGGTTAACGTGGAAAATGTGCAAATTTTTATGATTACAAAATTCCGGATAGTTCTGAAGATTTTCGAATAAAACCGATTTTATTCAATTTTGTTTTTCAGTTGTATTTGATTTGTTTTTCAAAATTTTGACACAAAAATGTGCCACAAAATGTGTAGTCTGACAAAAAAGGATGTGGGGAATCGATAGGCGCCGCCAGTTTCGACGTATCTCTAAAAATGTGTGCTGAGCGTTTGCCAATTTATTCTTAGGAGCGCCATATTTGATCTATGCCTTGTTAAATGAAGAAGGAAATTCTCTTTACGACGGTCTATAATTTACTCGGTGTCTATAAAAAAAAACAAGATTTGAACATCAGTCTAATTTTTAATAAAAAAACAAGTAGCCATTTCAAACATTTTAATTTTTTCTTTAAATTAACTTAAAATCAGTGCCGGTTTAGGGCTTTATCGGGCCCTAGACGGCCGTAAGGATTTTCGCCCATTATTGGAAAGAGAAAAAAAAGAGTAGATCTTGATTTCGGATATATATGGGATTATGTTGGTTAAGAAATTGAAAAAAAATATTTTTTTGATGTGTAAACGTCTTACGCGGCGGTATGAGGGTAAATCTCGGCAAATGGGACGGAAATGTGTAAACTGATTCTAGCCGCCAGGGCGGTATTATATACAATTTTGCAATTTAAAATCGTTTTAAACGGATTTTAGACGATAAAAAAGCACATTTTAAATTAAACGAACCGTCAAAAGTATTATTTATGAATTATTACATTCGCAGTGTATTTGGATCCATAGCACAGCTTATTTTTAATGGACGGTTGAATTTAAAATGAATTTTCGCTTCAAAATCCACGATAAATTCGTCCTAAAAAAGTCGGATATAAAAAAAAACAAATAATCGGATATAAAAAAAAAAACAAATAACATAGGACACTTTTAGCTTTTACCCGCGGCTTCGCTCGCGTGGATTATTACGGTTAGTTTTAATCCTATTTTTTATTTTCTTGAGGATATATTTGTAAAAAGTTTTTTTCTTCATTTTGAGCATGCCTTGTGTTACTTTTTGTTAGTTTTTGTTCGACGCGCCCCTGTAGCGAGCGGGGGCTATGCGTGAAGTGTAATATTAGACATTCTAATGTAAACGTTGCAAATGAAACGCACGTCAGGTGGTATCTGTGACGGGAATGTGTTTTGTAGGCTGTCTGTAACCGTTAGTGTAAAACGTGTTCTTTCTAACGCCTAGCAACCAATTCCAAATAAGTGGTTGCCTATATTCTGGCGTCACGCGGCCTAAGGTTGCATTAGATTTTCATGTCGATGATGTCGATATAGGATATATCAGTGTCTCGAATACTAGCAGACTCGCTCAATATTTTTTTAATAGTTAAAGTAAAATGTAATGTGAAACAACAGTGAAACACTAAAAAATATAATACCGCAAAATGTAGGTAATCGTTAATTAAATTAAATAGAAGAAACAACAAATACAAACATCGAAAATAACATTATTATAATAAATAAAATAAAACAAGAACCAAATATATTAATATTATTACTCAACTTAAAAACAAACTACAAATGTCTTTTACGCACTTTTTCATTTGCAATACTGGACTGGAAATTATTTTATAATTCGCGTGGGCCCTAAATTAAAGCTTACCGATTAATATCATTTTGTATAGGTTTCTTATGGGTACGAATTCCGGGCCCTACTAAGCTATCGAATTCCGGGCCCTACTAAGCTAATAGGCGGCCGCCTAGTCCGCCTAATGGTTAAATCGGCACTGCTTAAAATTTGTCATCTTTAAAACTTTTTAACACATCACTTTTATGTACATATATAACAAAAACAAGAGCATATAATATTCTTTGATAATACTTCAGTCCTGGGTCGGGAGCGGGAGAACGAGCGCAAAATTTGGCAACCCTGAAGCATACGAAAACTCGATGGACGCCAACGTTGCGTGGGTAGCAAATGTTGGCGTCCATCGAGGGGTCACTTTTATTTGCAAGGCATGAGTTTTCTATTTGCGTAGCATATAATATTCTTTGTTTGTATATACCATGTTACCTAGTATACGAGAGCAGTTTATATTGTGGCGTATCTCCATGTTTAGTTTTATGGGCTTTCTGTAGGTCTACTATGACTAACAGTGGCTCATGATGTTCATCAACTTTTATGAGAGGGTCATCTGACTTCCCCACTTTACAATTTACATTTGATAGGTACTCAATATACTCAATACTCTTTATTTTGTTATTGCACAGAAAAAACGGATGTACACGTCAACATACAAGACAAAATATAAACTAATATTAAAATGCTAAAACTACCTACCTGGCTCAATAATATTAAAAGTTATGACATTCAAAAAATTCAATTTCAATTACATAAATATGGACGCAAAAAGCACCTACACAGACAAACTCAAATTACAGCTGTGAATCAAAGCATGAGGAATCATTCAGTCATATCAAAGAATATTATAGTACACAATTGCTCATATGAATAAAGTGTAGCAACTGCTTTTACTCTATCACCGTCTCTTTTTGCTGCATTAAAGCTGAATATGTTTATTTATTTATTTATTTATTTATTTATTTATTTATTTATTAACGGGCATAACCCAATTTCACATTAATATACAATTTCTTTACAATTTAGTTTAAGCAAACATCCACTTAATCTAATTGACATGTTTAACAAACGAATTCAACGAACTACACCAAATACTAATAAGCAACTTTACAAAATTACATTTTAGCGAACTATCTATTAAGGACACTTATTTTAAAAAAGGGGAAAATACAAAATTATTATAACTATAACTTAGGCCACCGAGATTTCAATTCTATACGAAGCTCACAGCTTGTGCAGCTCCTTAAAAAACAACGACTGTGGTGAGAAAAAGTCCAATTCAGGAGACGAGTTGGCCAGTCTGCAAGACCTTGACAAAAAACAGTTTAGTCCGTAATTGGTTCTGTGCGCCGGTATATAAAAAGAGCTACGAGAACGAGTATCCCTTGCGGGCACATGCAACCCGATTTTACTCAACAATGAGGGACATTGGTATTTGCTGTGTAGGACATTATATAGCATTTTAAGGTCTCTGACAGTCCGGCGATCTTTAAGAGGACTGATATTAATAAGCGACTCAACCTGAGAGTAGGTTAGATCAGGAGTATTATTTTTATAGGCAATAAATTTTAAAAATTTATGTTGTACTCTCTCGATACCCAGAGTGTATACATTATAAAAAGGATTCCAAACACAAGAAGAATACTCAAGGTAGGGTCTTATTATCGCACAATATAACTGCTTTATAGCTGTGACATTTGAAAAATCAAGAGCTACACGCTTTACAAACCCCAGCAGTTGAAGAGACTTAGATATTGCACTCTCCATATGTGCAGCAAATGAGAGTTTGCTGTCCATAATAACCCCCAAATCTCTCATTTCAGAGACACTCGAGAGCATCTGATGACCAATGCAATAGGAATGCTCAAGAGCCGTCCTAGATCGATGAAATATGATAGAGTGACACTTTGAAGCATTCAAATCCATACCATTCAAGTCACACCAGGTCACCAGCCGATCAAGATCGGATTGAAGTCTTAAACAGTCATCAGAGGACTGCACCGCCATGTACATCTTCAAGTCGTCCGCAAATAAAAGGAACTGACAGTGGTGAAAACAAGAGCCCAAGTCATTAATAAATAATGTGAAGAAAAGCGGACCCAAATGAGATCCTTGAGGAACTCCAGAAGGCACAGGTATATTGTTCGACTTGAAGTTATTAAATCGAACAATCTGTGATCGACCTGTCAAATAACTCTCTATCCAGTTGAGCACAGGACCACCAACACCCATCGCCTTTAATTTAGATACCAAAAGTGAGTGATTTACCCTGTCGAACGCCTTCGAAAAGTCCGTGTAAATGGAATGCACCTGCAATCCACCCTCCATAGCCTTCGACAGAAAATCCACAAACGACAGGAGATTTAGCTCTGTGCTTTTCCCTGCTTGAAAACCAAATTGACGAGGGATGATAAGCGGACCCAGCTCAACTGTTAAATACTTTGTTAAAATATTTTCAAAGACCTTGGGGATCATGCTCAGGATGCTAATTGGTCTATAGTTTGTTACCAATGCCCTATTCCCCGACTTGTGTATCGGAGTCAGGAAGCTCGTCTTCCAAACTTCTGGGAACAGACCCAGCTTTAGAGATAAGTTGAATATAATATGCAGTGGGCGTGCCAGGGCAAAACTACAATATTTGATAAGAGACGGCGGCAATCCATCGGGACCCGGACCCTTATGTGGATCTAGGGAATGTAGATGAATATATACATCTGATATAGTAATATTATATTGTGTAATGTTTATATTAGAAAAGTCCGAGCTGATTTTGTTAACATTTGGACATTGTCTATTGCTATAAACTTTAGAAAAATAATCTGCAAACATGTTTGATATTTCCATACCCGAGGAGCCACTCTCCTCATTGTAATGGAACTGAGCAGGCATTTCACCACATTTCCGTTTAGAATTTACATAGTTCCAAAAATGTTTGGGGTTTTCTGCCAAAGAATTGTCTGTGAATGCAACAAAGGCCTTATGAGATTCCACTGACAATCTCTTACACAGAGACCTTAATATAGAAAAATCGAGATAATCTTTTTGAAGACCAGACTTTTTATATTGCTTATGTGCTTTCTTTTTTTCAACTATGTGATGTTTAAGTTCAGAGGAATACCATTTAGGAAACTTACCCGATGCTATCCGTTTAAGCGGAACATACAACTCAACTGCTGTGTACACAATATCATAAAAAACACTCACCATGTCTTGCAGACTGGCCCCCGCAAGGAGATCATCCCAGCGAACGCCCCCCAACCACTGATTTAATGAGTTATAGTCAGCAGATTTAAAATCTCTATAGTAGCCATCATTTAAATAAGAAATGTTTTTACAATCTGAGTGGAATGGCACCGAAACATCCAGTGGTGGGTGGTATACATCCAGAGGCAACATGCATTCGTCAGCCTCTCGAACCAGGCAAGCACAGTCCCGAAAAAGTACCAAGTCCAGAAGAGAATAATTGAAGGCGTTTGTCACAGAATTTAGCTCAAAAAACTTAAGCAAAAGCATTTGCTTCTCTTTTATTCATATGAGCCATTAATATAATCAGAAATGAAATAAAAGGCCCTGTGTAGTAGCATACGTTTAATAGTAGGCGTGAATTTGCTATATGGCAAATCTCTGACATTTCTGGGGAGCGCATTATACAAATGCTTCTTCATGCAAACTCAGACCATCCAGAATTTTGCCCTCAATTTTACCATTCCTATTCCTTACATTATTTAATTGCTGAAAACCAGTGAACTCCAGAAAATACTTATGTAATTAGGAAACGACCCGCTTGTGGGGAGTTTCCTAACGTGCGAGGGCGCTAAATGTCTTTTAAAACGTGTATTTTATACTATTTTTCTATTTTGCACGTTTTTTAATGAAAAACATTAATTTATTCACGTCGCTATCAAAAGTTGGACGGCCATCTTGTCACTTTTGACGTCTGTATTATTAGGAATCCCATTCAAAACAGTGTCGAAATTTTTGCTAGTGAGCCTTGACATTGAACAACTTAGTTAATATCACAGCAACCAGTCAACAAAAATAGTGTCGAAAAGAGCTTTTTTTCAACACTACTTTGCGTATCGAAAAGACTTCTTTATGATACCACATTAGAAATAGTATATTAAGATACTGGTTTTAAAAGACCATATTTTATCGCACGAGCACGAAATTAGGAAACGACCCGCTTGCGGGAAGTTTCCTAACGTGCGAGTACGCTAAATGTGTTTTAAAATGCATATTTTATACTATTTTTTCTATTTTGCACGTTTTTTAATGAAAAACATTAACTTATTCACGTTGCGATCAAAAGTTGGATGACCATCTTGTCACTTTTGACGTTTGTATTATTAGGAATCCCATCCAAAACGGTGTCGAAGTTTTTGCTAGCGAGCCTTGACATTAAACAATTTTGTTAATATCATAGCCACCAGTCAACAAAAGTAGTGTCGAAAAGAGCTTCTTTTCCACACTACTTTGCATATCGAAAAGACTTCTTTATGATACCAAAATAGAAAAAAATATTTATAGTATCTACAAGCCTGCTATGTTTGCATCTAACATATTTTCACTTATGGGAAAAATCTGCATCAGTTTATTTCATATTAAAATGCGTTATTTCGCATTGTTTAGAACCACACATACAACAAAAAAAAACTGAGAAAAGAATGGCAAAATAATGTATCATTTTTTTAGCATTGATAATCAAGAAACCTTTCTATATACTGACTACTTATATAGTTAATATTTAGTAAGTTTCTCAATAATATATACAGCATAAAGTCAGTAGCACAGGAATATACAAAAAGAATATCTCGTTTAAAAAATATAAAAACAATCCTTACCGACAACAGCAGCAAACAGGATAAGAAAAAAGTGGGTTACCTCGTCTCCGATACCTTCAATTAATGACATTTTATCATTAAAACACCCAATTTTGTTTATAGGCTCTTTAAAAAAGGATGTGACCCTGCAAAGATATTAGTTGGTATCAAGAAAGATGTCTTGGACAAAAACAATGTCAAATTGCAACATGTATACTTACGGTAGTGTACTGTGTTACTGTACTAATTGCCCTTAATATGTATTTTTCTAACAACGTGAAGTAAACAGATTGCCTTTTCCATCGCTCTATATTTTTATACGCAGTTCAGTTAATGTATTGGTGATTGTGACATGGAGACGTGGTGACATACAAAAAAAAATACCTAATAAAAATAAAAACAAACATGTCGTCATGTCATGATGTCACATGTCAGCATCTCATACTTAGGGATGGCAACAACGTATCGATTTTTTGAAATATCGATATATCGGAATAA
Source organism: Pissodes strobi (assembly GCA_016904865.1). NCBI lineage: Eukaryota > Metazoa > Arthropoda > Insecta > Coleoptera > Curculionidae > Pissodes > Pissodes strobi. Next base: position 1,504 of record MU192320.1, on the reverse strand, counting down.
AATTATCGATATTTAGCATCGATATTTAAATTCCCGATATATCGATATCTGATATCAAATATCGTCGATAAAAAACACTCTAACAAAAGTTAGAGCGTTTTGTCACAGTTTATATCGTACCCGGTGCCGGTATAAACTGTGGTTTTGTTTTTCTGACAACGTATTACAAATTACGTTCACTAAATGCATGCAATTTTTAAATTTGCTCAGTTGGTAAAATGGTAAAACGTTGTTTTAATCGAGTATTCACACTTCAGCACTTCACGCACACGAGGAGACGAAATACCGGGGAATTCCGGCGGCGTTTTTGCGAACCGAATGATTCAAACGAACGTTTTGATTTGTGATTGTGACATTGGCTGATCCGAGTTACAAGTAACAGTAAAATATAAAATTATTCACGGCAGGAACGTCAAACTGGTGAGAGGAGTTTGACTACGGGGAGTGACGCCCCCGCCATTCCGAGTTGCCATGGGATATGGCGCATCAAATCCCATCGTCCTTCCCCAGGCTGGAGAACACCAAGTAAGCTCTCTGACCAAAGTACAACGTCTGGAACTGATCAATGACAGTTTGTGACAAGAGGGGCTGCATTGTATTGGCTGGCAGGAGCGTCAAACTGGTGAGAGGAGTTTGATTACGGGGAGTGACGCCCCCGCCATTCCGAGTTGCCATGGGATATGGTCCATCAAATCCCATCGTCCTCCCCCAGGCTGGAGAACACCAAAGTAC
>MU192319.1:8415-29826 GCA_016904865.1 Pissodes strobi | reverse complement strand
TTTCGATACTAACTTAATAAATAGACTAATTAATAGGCATTTGTTTAAAAAGACCATTCGTGACTCCACTTCTTTCGTTAATCGGGATGAAAATACAAAATATGTTTCGATACCGTATAATCATCAGTATACTAGAGGACTCCAAAAAGTTTTTAAGGAAGTAGGTTTAAAATTAGTATACCAGACTCAGTTTAACATTAACAAACTATTAGGTGGTCCAAAGGACAAAATTGAAATGTTAGAAAGAAGTGGAATATACGAAATTGGATGTATGGATTGTAACCAAAAATATGTTGGGCAAACTAGACGATCTATACAGACGAGATTCAAAGAACATATAGCTCATTTAAAGTATGGTAGAAAAGAAAAATCAAGTGTTGCCGAGCATGCTTTTGATAATAATCATAGAATAACAATAAAAAATTTAAAATTAATTCATAATATAACTGATAGGAGATTATTAGACGCATATGAAAGTATGGAAATTATTAAATGTAAGAATAGTTTAAATAGAGATAGAGGGCCTATTCCGTATAGTCCATTGTATTGGTTAATCCAGCGTGACTAGTGGGATACCAGGATTGGTTCTTTTTAGTTCCGCTTGATTGAGCAATCAGTAGTATAAAAGGGAGTTAGGTAGATTTTAATTTTAGTCTTAATCATCTCCTGATGATGCTAACATGGTTAGCGAAACGCGCGTCGAGTGCAAAAATTCTGTTTCGGTATTGTGGATAAAGCTAAAAACTTGCTCCTATAAAGTTTTTACGTAGAATCCAGTGGCGTAGTCAGATTTTTGCTGTGAGCTGTCAATTTTTAGCTATAAACCAAACTTGTATTGTTTTAATGGAACGGGTGTTACTTTTCCTTTGTTTGATCGGAAATTTTATAAGCTTTACAAAAATATATAATACATGATATGTATTTTAAATAATAAGCCTAAAATTCATAATTTTACAAAATGTATCTCTATAGGACACTATTGATGAGTATAGTATAAGCATTATCTTTTAAACAACGGTATAAGTATTAGTAGGCAGAGGTTATAAGAACAATGGAATTGTCATTTTTTATTGGCAAGACCTGTCAGTGGCAAAATGTATATTTTATGTGTAATATTGTATTTTTTACGGTGGCTGAAAATGAAAATTATCAATATTTTGAAAAATATGACACGTTAGTCTGCTGAAAACTACAGATATACTCATATTTATTTACCATTTAACTTATTGGGTTTATTTTTTTTAAATATAATTTTAATTTATAGATATCCCGAAAGAAGACAACCTGGTCTTTTAATGTTTTACGGAATAAAGAGAAAATTGGTAGAACATGGAACGTTTATCTGGCCCCTACCAAAAACGTATAATAAGAAAAATGGCGGTAAGGACGGAGGCAACGTTCCTTGTTCTATTAATTTTTTCTTTATTTCGGAAAACATTAAAAGATCAGGTTTTCTTCTTTCGGGATATCTATAAATTAAAATGACTTAAAAAATAACAATAAGTCAAAAGGTAAATAAATATTGAAACAAACTTACTGAAATATAGCTGAGAAGCTTCAAGAAAATTTTCATTGCTCTGTATGAAGCAGACTAACATGTCATATTTTTCAAAATATTGATAATTTTCATTTACAGCCATCGTAAAAAATACAATATTAATATAAATTTTGCCACCGACAGGTCTTGCCAATAAAAAATGGCAATTCCATTGTTCTTATAACATATGCCTACTAATACTTATAAAGTTGTTTAAAAGATAATGCTTATCAAGAGTGTCGTATAGATACATTTTGTGAAATTATGAATTTTAGGCTTATTATTTAAAATACATATCATGTATTATATATTTTTATAAAGCTAATAAAATTTCCAATCAAACAAAAGAAAAATATACAGAGTGTTCCATTTAAAAAAATACAAGTTTGATTTATAGCTTAAAATTGACAGCTCACAGCAAAAATGACCACGCCACTGGATTCTACGTAAAAAACTGTATAAGAGCAATTGTTTAGCTTTGCGATATGTTAAATGATAAGGGAGATACGAGGGGGGACATAAAATGCAATATTTTCAATTTCGCCCTGTATCTCAGAAACGAAGAGGGCTATGAAAATTTTGTTTATACCATCAATCTTTTCACAAAAAAAGTAGCACAGTATTGCGAAAACCGCAACTCTCTATCTTTACTCGTAAGTGAGATACCCCGTAATATCATTGAAAATGGGACACCCTGTATCAATTTATCTTGATAACATTTTGATTCGCTGTAACTTTTTTGTTTTTAAAGATATCAAGGTAAACAAAATGCCTTACTTGATGTATGCAAAATGTAGGGTTGGTAGCCAAGTTTTTTTCTGTTACATATAAAACAAAACACTAACAATTTTCTGACATATAAGCCTACTCTATATTTTTTTAAATGGAACACCCTGTGTATTACTACATTTTTGGACTTTCGAGAGAAATACACATTTCGTGTATAATATCCTATACCTATCTTTAGCTGTTTACGAAATATTGACAGTTGAAAGTCGGGCATTTTGACAGGCTTTAAAATCTAAACCGCACGAGAACAAACAAAACGGTTTGCATATTCCTATCTTAGGTTTTCATGAGCTATCGAATGACAGTAACTTTAAATTTAACCCGCTTATAAAATTAACCGGAACTTTTAAACCGCCGGTTAAATTCAAAGTCACTGTCATTCGATAGCTTATGAAAACCTAAGATAGAAATGTGCAAACCGTTTTCCTTGATCTCGTGCGGTTTAGATTTTAAAGCCTGTCAAAATTCCCGACTTTCAACTGTCAATATTTCGTAAACAGCTAAAGATAGGTATAGGATATTATACACAAAATGTGTTTAGATTTCTCTTAGAGAGAGAGAGAAGTTAATAATATACAGGGTGTTACATTTAAAAAAAAATATAGAGTAGGCTTATATGTCAGAAAATGGTTAGTGTTTTGTTTTATATGTAACTTAGAAAAAAACTTGGCTACCAACCATACATTTTGGTTTTTTGTTTATTTTGATATCTTTAAAAATAAAAAAGTTACAGCGAATCAAAATGTTATCAAGATAAATTGAACGCACATCATATTTAAGGGTTTTACAGTTATAAATGTGATGAAAGCCATCCTCTATCAGTTTATCATATGCAGATGTTACATTAACATCTGAGAAATTCGAAAAAAATAGATCTAAAAAATTACCATGCTGGTTTGGTATGTTATTTATTTGATTCAAATTTAAATACGAAAAGCTACCAAAAACGACGACAGCTGGAGAGTCAGGTAAGCAATCGACCAACAATCCAGGGTTTATCCAGAGTGCATCAGGCATATTGTAGTCACCAGTCAAAATAAACTTATAATCTGGGTATCGCTCAACAAGACTCTCCACCGTATCACAGTGTGAAACATAAACGGACATATCTGACTTTGGAGGAATGTAACATGATCCAAACATACATTTACTGTTTAAAGATTGGACACATACGAACAGTCGTTCAACTAACTCACAACTTGCAGAAATAGCTCTAGATTTTTAATGTTTTTCTTACGCATATCATGACTCCTCCACCACGTAACTTTTTGCTTGTTTTTCTGTTTCTATCAAGTCTATATATGTTAAAATCACACACACACCCATCTCGCTGCTATTAATATCACTGGACAGCCAAGTTTCAACAAATATCACAACATCATAATTGCACAAATTGATGGCATGTCCTATGTCTAGAATTTTTGTTCTCATGCCGCCAAGGTTTTGAAAATAGCAGCTTAATCGTTTTTTGGTTCGGGACCCTGATTCTTAGGTTGAACTGTGGTAATGATTGGTACACCCAGCTTGTATCGGATGACCAGGTTTGCTTCACCAGAGGCTTTTCTTAAATGCAGTTCGTCTCTTAGCTTATTATATTGGTTTCTTTGCAATTTGGTTAAATCTGGTCCCAGACCAAAACCGGTGTCCTTTAATCTATGTTTGTTTCTTAGACATGATCGTACAAGGTTTTTATTGGGCAAAATCATTTTGACTGGACGAACTTTATTGGTGGTTTGTTTGCCAATTCTAATAACCTTGATAGATTCTGGGGTGACTCCAATAGTGTTTAGTACCTCTGCTACTTTTGAGGTGTCATGGTTTATTCTAGACTGCTTATCCGTTGAGCTGCTTTCTAGGATGTTGTATAACATCACATTGGATTCTCTAGCATTTCTATCTTGCATCTCTGTTAAAATATTAACTTGACTTTCTATACCGTTAGAATTTTTGTCGCCTGCACTTTGATGATTGGCATCTAATAATAATGCTAATATAATCCACTTACCTAATAAATACCTGTAGGACTAGAAAATATTGTTATTATTAAATTATTATTTCAGAAAGGGGTACATCTGGAAACTTAATACTTATTGAAATATTTGTATAGTATACATTCAGATTGCCAAGCATTTTTATCAGTCACTATATTATCATCTACTGAAAGTTTCCATTCATAGTTCGTCGTTTACCCACTACGACCAGTTTGTCTACTGACAATTTTCCAAAACTGTCTTGATATATTTTCGGACCTTCTGGTTTCATCTTAGTATTTGGAGATTTTGCTTTATTTGCTATATTTATTAAGATTTTAATTCTAGTTTAAGACCATTAAATAATTGTCTCTTATGTTGACGATCCTTTGTTTATTTATTTATCAATCATGTAGATCACAAGCACGTGGTCAAATAGTAGCAATAATTTTATAAGCATGCACTAAACTAACTAGAGCTAGATAGACAAGAAGCATACATGACATAACACAATCAACACTGAATCAAAAATTAAAATCATATAAGGTATTTGTGTAGACAAATGGTATCATCAACAATTAGATATAAAAACAAAACAAAATAAATATAGGCATGGTAGGAATGTATAAGACACATATACGACAAGTATAAAAATTTAAATTAGGTAAGATATTTATCTTAAATAAGTATATCAAAAAGAAAAAAAATGAAATAAAGCAAATACAAAATATCATAAACTCTTACACACAAAGTATATAAAGTAGAATTTAAATAAAAATTCAGTGGTACATAAGAATTAAAACATTCCAATAAACGATTTAATGCTGAATTATTCCCAATATTAGTGGAACGATACTTTAACGCGAACGATCTGTCCTGTCTTGTCGTAAGTTCGAAGGCATTCTAAAATGTAACAAGCATTGTCGCCTTAAAGTTCGCACATTTACTTTGCATACGCGCAAGCTCCTTGATTCAAATTTGATAATGGGGGGGCCCAAACCACGCAGCAGTATTCTAAGCTACTTCTTGCCAGAAGTACAGACAATAGTAACCACAACAATGTAATGCTTCCAACATTCCAGCAGTGGAGCATAATACATTTTAATAATTAAAAAGCTTTGGCGAAAACGATAACGTCTTAATCTAGTGAACATTTAAACAAAAATCGCCAACAAAAACCACACCCAAGTCATATGTAATGCTGACTCGCTCCGTGTAATGCTGACTCGCTGTTTCCTTTCGACGACCTTTTTTGAATATTTTTTTTGTTTTTTTTTCTGTTTTATATAAAATAGATCGGTTTTTTTCTGTTCGTGTAAAATTAAAATGCAGTTGATGTTCTCACTCGTGCGCAGTTCATGACAGCAAGTACCTGTCCTGTTTTGAATAACAGCACCAGGCGTGTGCACGCATTTCTACGAGTTGAGCGAAATCGCCCTTTCCGCCTCAAAAACTAAGTATGGTATAAAACCGCAGCAGTGCATCGCCTTCACCAATTTTCTCACAGAATTCTAAGATAATCCATCGACTTGTTTTTTCATGCATCGACCATTTTCAAGCAATGCACACTAGCAGCCAAATTTCTAGTCGAACATAACATTCTTCAAACAACGCAATCAAGAGCATTACTTTGCATGATTAAGAGCACCCAAACACCTACATTATGTGCATGAGATAAACACTCCTATGAGCTAATGTTGGTAATTAAGTTACAAATCATAGCAGCCGACAATTCTGTCTCTCTAGTCACTTCCTCAATAGTATATCTAAGATGATCGTTGTTTAAGAGAGCTAGAAAGTCATAATAATCAGATGGTTGAACCAAAAAACCTAAATTAAAATCTCGCACCTATTTATTGTGTCCCAATGGTTCTACGTGCTCCAATAGTAGTTCCAGCCTGATATTAGAAGTCAACTTCAGTTTTAAAGTAGTTCTATTATCGTAAGACAAAGCAGCTTAACACTAAAGTTCAACAATAAAACAAATATAAAGCGTCACATAAGGATGCCATTCCAAAAATGTGTTGGGGGAATAGCAAAGTTTGCCAACAAGATTTTTTTACTTTATGCCTGAATCGTTTAGCACGGATAATTAGATAAATTACCGCATTCGAGTTGCAAGATGGTTAAATAATTTGTTGCTATTAAAAATGATCTTTTTTTTATTGAAGTTGAGGAAGGAATCGCAAAAGACGCCACGTGTAATATGAGTTAGATAAAAAAAAATCCTGCTTTTTATTTCTTTCCCAAATCTTCTATACACTAAAAACACTATCTCTAGTAATAGATATATAGTAATGCCAATATTTCATGAAATGTCAAAGTCAAAGTCAGATATCTTTATTTAAGAAAATACATCAAGTAAGGCATTATGTATTTAACAAATAGTGACAAAAAAAAATAAACATGTAAAACATATTAAGACATGTCCTAACTAAATTTAAAAAAGGAAAAACTATAACACTTACAACAGATTAAAATTGTTACATCTCACAGTTAAAATAACAGCCATTACACTGTACATAACAAAATTACTGAGACATATTAAAATTCTCAAAGAGAAACGTCAACACCGATCAAGCCCGATGCGACAAAAACTCGGCAACGGTATAAGGCTCAACTTCTGCTATGAACTCTGACCCTCCTCTTAAACACGCTCACCCTCCGCTCAAGTCTGATATCAGCAGGGATTCGGTTATAATATTTTATACATTCATGTGCAGGGCATCGCTCAGATAAAGTCAGTCTGTGGAATGGAATGTTGTAGTTAAAAGATCTAGTATTATGTTCATGAATTGGCAAATATTTAGTAAAAAGGTGTTTGTTTAACTGTAAAAACACAACACATTTATAAATATGCATTCCAGCGAGGGTAAGTATACCCTTTCTGAATAACAAATACTTTGTGTGCATGTGACGACCCCCCCCCCCAAAAATCTCATAACTGAGCCAAAGTTAGCATGGTAAACCACAAGAAGGGTCCTGACGTCAAGATAATTTTTCAAGACTCGCATCAGCTAACAGCAGCTATTAAGCTTACTAGCGACATAGTCAACCTCCCTACCTCAATCCAAAAAGCAATCCAAATATACTCCCAAGAAACTTTGTGTCTGATGTTATGTTTATGTTCTGAGAAAGAATGACTGCTTGTTCAGGGAATATTAATGATGATTGTTTAGTTCTAAAAAAACAAAATTTGATTTATTAGCATTCAAAATGAGCCTGTTTTCGTTAAACCACTTTTGAGCATCAGAAAGACACTGCCTTCCCACCCCCAGCACACCCTCCACAAATGGTGCCACAGCAAGCATATTTGTGTCATCGGCATAGTTAATGATAGAAACGCTGTCTGTAGAAACCTCATTAATGAGATCATTAATGTAACATAAAAAAAGAAAAGGCCCGATGACACTGCCCTGGGGCACACCCATGGCGAGAGGTCTAACGGAAGAAAAGCAGCACTGTCCATCCCTGTACACCACCACTTTCTGTGACATATAAGACTGAATCCACTTGTGTGGGGCACCCCTAACTCCATAGTTATAAAGCTTATCCAGAAGAATCTCATGGTCGATACTGTCAAAAGCCTTGGATAAATCTAAGAAAGAGCCAAAAGCTACCTGTTTGTTCTCAAGACAGTCAACTATCCGATTGACAAAATCAAAAAGTGCTGTGGATATTGACTTTCCCCGCAAAAAACCATGTTGTCCAGATTTAATCAGATTAAACCTCTCAAAAAAAACTATTAGTCGAGCATACATAGCTCTTTCAAAAATCTTTGAAAACGATGTCAAAAGACTGATTGGTCGATAATTTTCAGGAAGTGCAGGATCAACCTTTTTAAAAAGTGGCCTAACAATGGCAAGTTTGAGACTATTTGGAAAGATACCAAATGTGAAAGAATTATTAATTATATAGCTTAAGGGCCTTATCAACTCTTCCGTACAGAGCTTCATTAACTTCGTGGAGATTTCATCAAAACCTGCACTGTTTTTACTTTGAAGTTCAGTCATTATATGTCCAACCTCCAGTGGGGTAACCGGTGTCAAGAACATAGAAACATTGTTATAATGGACCCTATTGACGTAATTCACTAAATTTAAGTTGCTGACAAGCAAAGGAGCAGCCTCGACCATAATAGTATATTATTTTATATGGAGGAAAAGTAATACTTTTCATGGCGCGCTCGTGTTTAACAGCGGAACGGAGTGAGGCTGGTAATAGAGAGCAAGCCATGAAAAGTAACTTTTCCTCCAAATAAAATATGCTGTTTTTTCTTCAAATGTCGACAAATTAATGCAAAAACGTCTCTTTTTAATAGTAATAATAATTATTATTAAAGATAAGTGGGTTCGCAAGGCGGCTTAGACCGGTGCGATGTCGGTGAATAGGCTCAGGTTGTTGCTATAGTAATGTAACATAAAGCTGTCAGTGGACACTGTCAACAATAATTATATTTTTAAAATTGCGTTTTCGATTGCATTTTAATTCCGTATTGATAAGCAGTCATTGAGTAAGTTCGATTAAATAATAACCAATTTGTTCCTAAATTAGTGATTTTTAGAAATGCAGTCACAAATTGAGTGATAAATACAAATTTTAATTTAATAACTCTTGAGTTGTTGACGCTTATTTTGATGTTTGTTTGTATTGTATCTATGTTGCTATGACAACACTTTTACCTCCGCCGGCGGAAAAGTGAAAAGTAAAGCTCCGGCGGAGGAAAAACGAAACTTCACTGCCGCCTACACAGGCGAGTAATGACGGATTTACTGATGTTTGAAGAAAAAATTGTTTAATTTTTCACTAACTAGACATGGATTCCCCGGAATACCCACATTCATGTTACTCTTACTAACCTATCATTTACGATTTTCCTTGCACACTTTACCTTATTGTCACTCTCAACAACCCTTTGAGCATAGTAATATTTACGTAATCTTATGATGTGGGATGTGGCCAATCAAATCTCATCGTCCTCCCCCTGGCTGGAGAACACCGAAGTACAAAGTCTGGAGCTGATCAATGACAGTTTGTGACAAGGGGGGCTGCATTGTATTAGCAGGCAGGAACGTCAAACTAGTGAGAGCAGTTTGATTACGGGAAGTGACGCTCCCGCCATTCCGAGTTGCCACGGGATGTGACCCATCAAATCTCATCGTCCTCCTCCAGGCTGGAGAACACCAAAGTACAAAGTCTGGAGCTGATCACCGGGTAGTCACCCAACAAACCCCATTCTTACCCCTATCAGACTAGGGACCACCAAAGCAATGAGTCTGAGGCCGATGCTTCTAGTGGAAGCGGCCCTAGGTGGTAGATGCATATGCCTACTCGCATCGTCCGGTGAAAGACCACCCCACCAGAAGTGGGAAGCGCTAAGTGTTTTTTCTGAATCACGTTCCGCTTCCGCGCTGGTGGTTCCGAGTTCCACAGTAGGAATATGTGGACATGATGGTGCTTCCAGGATCAAAATATTCCGGAAGTAAACTCCCCGGCCATTCGGATCTCAGCAAGATACCGAACCAATTTAGAATAGATTTCTGTAACATAAGAAGCCTAAATACAAATATAAATTCGGTACACCAACATATACAAGCAAATAGACCACACATACTAGCCCTTACAGAAGCACAAGTATGCTCTACAACAACAGTAAATTACCCCTATCCTGGGTACGACTTAGACGCCCGATTTAGACATAAGTTGGGAATATGCCTTTTTGTCCGAAGCGACCTATCATGTCACCGCGAGGAAACACTCGAACCGAACAACCTTGACGTAATGTGGCTCCAGGGAGTAACCACCAAGTTTATATGTTGTCTCTATCGCCCTCCAAGCGATAGAGCCTACCAAAGTTTTTTTACAACACTAGCTACCACTTTTGACTCAATACAGGTCGATCACCCCAATTCAGAAATAATCGTTCTGGGAGACTTCAATGCTCTTAACACCAACTGCCTCAAACATCACACCAAGATCGACAACGAAGGTAGAGAAGCTGAAGCATTTGCCATCAGCTGCGGGCTTACTCAACTTGTAGACGAACTAACTCGAGTCTCAGAGAGGGGCGAATTCGCCGCCCTCCTGGATCTTTTTCTAACCACCAATCCTGACCAGTACACAATTACAGTTGGTCCGCCATTAGGTACTTCCGACCACAAACTTATTACAACGGTTTGCGAATTGCCACTTCTACAGAAGGAGCCACCATTGCCTCGCAAAATCTGGCATTACAATTTTGCGAACTGGGACGATCTACGGGAGTTCTACCGAGATTTTCCTTGGCTCGCCAGCTGCCTTGGCACTACCGACCCGTCAGTCTGCTGCGAAGAGATTACGCAAGTAATCTCCTCAGGAATGGAAGCATACATCCCAAATTCCATCAAGCTCTCAAATTTTGGGGATAAATTATGGAAGCAAATTTTAAATAGGACTCAAGGTTCAGATGAACCGATAGGTATTTTTGTAGCAGCTATGACTCAATTATTTGACAGAATGCCAAGTACAGTTTCTGATGCTTCGAGGAAGGTTTTGCGGTCAAATATGTTACATTTTTATCAGGAGATATTAGTTTTGCATGATATTAGTAATCCTTTTGAACTAATTGAATTGTGTAGGAAATTAGAAGAAACTAGATTGCGGGTTGAAGAGTTTAAACCTCCAAAAAAGGGTGATGTTTCTCTGGAGCCGGACTTAGATTATCAATCTCAAAAAGTTGTTTCTTTCCGTACAGGGGTTAGTGAAGTTCATTTTTCAGGAAAAGAAGCAGATAATTTCTCAGATAAATATAATAAATGGGATTTTAGTAATAACGATAATAATGTTCGAAATTTTAGAGATAGCAACAATAGAAATCAAAATTTTGGAATTAACACAAGAGGAGGTTATAGAAGGGACTATAGTAACTTAAATAATTCTCATAGTAATTTTAGTAGAGATAATAATTCAAATAATTTTGGAAATAATAATCATTCGGGTGATAGTTGTAGAGATGTGGGAAATAATTTTAGAGGTTTATATCGAAAGGTAAATACAGATTCAAGAGTAAAATTATGTTTTAAATGTAATCAGCCTAATCATTTTGCAAAAGATTGTAATTCAGGGGATAAGAGATGTTTTGGTTGTGGTAAGATATATTATACTAAGAGAACGTGTCCGGATTGTAAAAGAGGTAATAACAATAATAATAAACAAGAGAAGCTAATTTTAGGTCGTGGGTTTGCTTCTGATTTGGATTCGACCAGCGATATTCCGGAATTTAAAGATAAAGTTATTTTTGGATTATGTATTAGCTCATGTAGGTTCAGGAGAATGTCCTTATTTAAAGGTAGATATTTTAGGTATAAATTTTTATGGTTTATTAGATTCAGGAGCGAATAAAATTTTTGTAGGTGAAAAAGGATGGGATAAATTAAAAAATTTAGAAGTTAAATTGGATATGAATACGAAAGCTATTTGTACCATTGCGAATGACAGCTCTTGTGAATGTATAGGAATTGCGAGTGTACCAGTGAAGGTTAGGAATGTTGTGAAGTTAATTGATATTTATGTAGTGCCTGAATTGCATCATGAACTTATTTTGGGAATTGATTTTTGGATAAAATTAGGTATTGTGCCAAACATGCGTCGTGGTGGATGGTATTTTTCATCAGAAATTTTAGGTAATCAGGAAATTTCATTTATTCAGTGTGAGACGGATTTAACATTGGAACAAAAAGGAAGGTTAGATAATGTAGTAGTAGAATATTTTAATAAAGTTGGTGATAAGCTAGGTTGTACTTCTATGGTGAAACATAAGATAGTTGTAACTAATAGTGAGCCAATTAAGCAAAGGTATTATCCAGTTTCGCCTTTTAAACAGAAGCTTATAGATGAAGAAGTGGAGATGTTAGAGGCTGGAATAATTGAACCTTCAACTTCGGCTTGGTCATCTCCAGTGTTGCTTGTGCCAAAAGGGGACGGTAAAAATAGATTTGTAATAGATTTTAGGCGGTTAAATCAGGTATCGCGTAGGGACGCATATCCAATACCCTATATCTCGGATATTCTGGATAAATTAGGAGGTGCTCGTTATTTAAGTTCGTTGGATTTACAGAGTGCATATTGGCAGGTTGAATTATAAGATGAAAGTAAGCAATATACAGCGTTTACAGTACCTGGGCGTGGTTTATTTCAATTTCGTAGGTTACCTTTTGGACTTCATAATGCACCAGCAACTTTTCAGAGGTTGATAGACACAGTTTTGGGAGCAGATTTACAACCATATGTTTTTTGCTATTTGGATGATATTATTCTAATTACACCTGATTTTGACAAACATATAGAGATTCTGAAAGTGGTTTTCGAACGTTTAGAAAAGGCTGGATTAACTTTAAATAAAGATAAAAGTAAATTTTGAAGAGCAGAGTTGAAATATTTAGGTTATGTAGTTAATCGCCATGGAATTTCGGTAGATCCCAACAAAATAGAAGCTATTACTAGTATTCCAACTCCTAAAACGGTAACTGAAATTCGTAGAATTATAGGGATGTTATCTTGGTATAGACGTTTTGTACCTTCTTCTTCTGAGTTAATATCACCTTTTACTAAATTGCTAAGGAAAAGAGCTAAATTTAATTGGGATAGTAAATATGTGATGAGTCTTTTCAAAAGATTAAAGATGTTTTAGTTTCAGCACCAAACATGCTCAAATTTTGAATACGATTTTATCCTTCAGACAGATGCAAGTAACTATGGAGTTGTAGCAGTCCTTTATCAGGTTTATGATGGAAGAGAACATGTGATTTGTTAAATTTCGCGTAGTTTAACTCGACAGGAAAGAGTTTATTCAGCAACAGAAAGGGAATTATTAGCTGTAATTTTTGCAATTGAAAAATTAAGATGTTATTTAGAGGGAGCAAAGTTTTCGGTTGTTTGTGATCATTATAATCTTCAGTGGTTAGATAATTTGAAAAATCCTCAAGGTAGACTTGGTCGTTGGGCATTGCGCTTGCAACAATTTGATTATAAAGTTATTCATCGAAGAGGTAAAGATAATGTGGTAGCTGATACTTTGAGTCGCAGTGTTCCTGTTTCTTGTGATTCACTTTTGGCATATAATATAGATTTACAACAAATTCAGGATAAATGGTATATTAAGCTTAAACAGAATATTTTAAGTAACCCGTTAAATTACCCTCGTTGGAGAGTAACAAATGATAAGATTAATAAGTATATTAAATTAGATTTTCCAAATTTACGTGACGATACAGATTATTGGAAATTAGTTATTCCAAAAGAGAAGAGACGTGAGGTAATCGAATCTTATCATAATTCAATACTTGGTGGACATTTAGGAGTTCATAAAACTTATTTAAAGATTTGTCGTTTGTGTTATTGGCCTTGTATGAGATCTAACATTGCAAAATTTGTGAAATACTGTGTTATTTGTCAGAGGGTTAAACCGGAACAAAAATTACCGGGTGATTTAATGAGAGAGAATTTGATACAAAATTTTTGTTGGCAAGTAATTAGTATGGATCTATTTGGACCGTTGCCCAAAAGTAAAAAAGGGAATATGCATAAATATTTGTGGTAACAGATATTTTTAGTAAATTTACTTTTTTCCGATAAGAAATGCAACTGCAAATAAAATAGTGAGTTTGCTGGAGGAGCGAATATTCTTAGTACATGGAGTTCCAGAAGTGATTCGTTATGATAATGGTGTGCAGTTTAAAAGTCGTGAATTTCAGGGTTTAACAAAGAAATATGGGGTAAAAAATTGATATAATCCAAATTATCATCCGTCACCAAATAATACAGAAAGGGTTAATCGGGTTTTAAAAACTATGCTTTCTTCTTTTGTTTCTGATAATCAGAGAGTTTGGGATGAGAATTTGTCCGCATTGGCTTGTGCAGTTAACACACAGTTCATGAAGTAACTGGGCGAACTCCATATTTCATTAATTTTGGAAGGGAAATGGTACTTCATGCTAGTGAATATATTAAGTTAAAAGATTTAGATAAATCATCAACTTTAGGGAAAAATGAGAATTTAATTAAGAAAGTAGAATCTTTAGCTAAATTGAGGGAATTTGTAAATTTAAGATTAGAGAAGGCTCATCAAAGGTCAAGAAATCAGTATAATCTTAGACGCAGGGATGTTAATTTTCAGATAGGAGATTTGGTATGGAAAAGAAAATTTGCTTTGTCTGATGCTGGAAATTATTTTAAGTTAGCTGGTAAGTTCGAAGGACCATTGAGAGTAATTAGAAAACTGGGCTATTGTGTTTATGAATTGGAGGATTTGGATGATAAATCGAAGGATAATTGGCATGTTCAGGACCTTAAACCATATTTTGACCCAGTGGACATATAAGGTGATGAAAAATTACGTTGTAATTTTTTTTTTTTAGGAAAGGGGGTGACTGTTACAGGTGGAAATCAGCATCAGCATCACCATTTACCTCAGCCAAAGCAACTGCACTCTCTGCATATTTTTCCAAGGGTGAAAGAGGGGGCAGAAATTTCTAGCAACCGCCGTAATGGCAATATAGGCCGTTGATCCTTTCAAGATACCCAGGAAGGTTTTGGTAAACCCCTAGTTATGGGGTTTTTTGGAGCTGGTTTTTAGTAGCTGAATTCTACAGCGGAATTCCGGTAGCGCTTTGTTGCAGGGTTCTATGGCTGTTTCCCTGTAGGGTAGGAAGAGCCACTATTACCTGGAACCTGGTTAATCTGGACTGTTTGACATACAGAGAAGGATGATGGCCAATTCTCGGATATAACTTACAGGAGTTCGTTCCTCAAGATAAGTCTCATTTTATACATACTATCACGTTTAGACAGCACTATTGTGCCAGAAATATTTACTACTTTGCAGAGACTTTTAAATTTAAACAGAATTTAGAACCCAAACATTTTCCTAAAACGCTTTATTAATTTCTTTAGTAAGTAATAGCACACATCATAATCCACTAGAGTATATATAATAAATACCTTTTGTGAAGTGTTACTACGCCGGCCTAGAAACATTATTTACTTCTTACGGGTGCTAGATTTATGGATAATCTCTAGTACATATTATATCCGAGGAAGTTTATTCATTTTATTACCTTTTTACCTTAATTTGGCTTTGACAATTGATCATAACATTGCTTTTTGAGGAATACGTTCTCTGGTTGAAACTTGCAACTCGGGCCTTTGGAAAGGCTATAATAACCGAGTTAAATTCACTTAGTATAGTCTATGTGATAAATTCGGTATTTCTATCACCGTCTAGGTTGCAAGTTGCAGCAGAGCGTTTCAAAAAAGTGAACTTTCAAAATGTTATAACCTTTTATTTGACACCTCTCAAATTTTAAATTAGACTGACAGGTTGACAAGAGGCTGAAATTGTCTGTATTGTTTATAACCTTTTCGCTTGACACCTTTCAAACTTTCGATTTAGGCTATCAGGTTGACAAAAGGGTGTGTCTAGTAGTCAATAACTGTAAATAGTAACTTACTTAATAAGCTAGAGGAGCTTGCTCTATTTTTTTCTATTTTAAAATAAAGTATTGGCCTCACATGCTTGGTATTATTTAGGGTGTATTTGAGAATGTAGATTTTGAATGGTAACCGAGCAGGTAGCGTAGACTTCGTCAGGTAATTATTTACTTAATTTGACATTTGAATTTGAACTTAGTTTCTTCTATTTCCAAGTTTTTTTTACTGTGTCCGAATAAACATCGATAGGGCTTGCCAACAAAAGTAAACTTGGTGGCGTTCAACCCCGACTTGGACTACTACTTATTTTGATTTAATTCCATATTCAGGTACAACAATACGGAACTTGATAGTGGGAAGAGATAAGTTCGAAACATGGGTAGTAGGTTGCTCAGCCAGCTCAATATAAACTTAGTTCTGTAACAAATAGACATTTAACATCTAAAATTCAAAGTCAAAGTCAAAGTCAAAAATTGCTTTATTATCATAAACACAAAGTGTTGTTGACAAAGCTATGATAGAAGAAATATGTAAAAAATGGAAAAAAATATAAATAATTACTAACTATAGTTGGTGAAAATAGAAATCATATACAATGAATAGAAAATAATTAAAATTAAAAAGGATTAAAAAAATTTAAAAGTATAGAGAAAGCACCTATAAAGTAATTCTATTGAATTACCAATTTAGTTTAAAAGTAAAATATAAGTAAACAGGTATCAAATCAAATCAATATATTACCTTAATTGGTTACTGTAATCAGCTTGGTTCTCATAGGTTGAGGAGAATTAAGAACATCACGAAAGCTTCGATAAAACTATATTTGTTATAATTTAATATTCGTATATGCTGGCCAAAATGCACAGTATGCAATCTTATATTAATTAAACAATAACCTGATTACCTAATGTAATAATAATCGTCAAAAAGCTGTGCTGGGCAATTGCAATATATTGTGTATTGCTTAACAATTAAACATAGTTTACAGGATATGAAGTCAATACCCTTGTGACCTTATATGCCCAGTACAGTTACAAAGAAGTAACATTGGGTCGTCAAGCAAAGAATAGTCTAAAGTCAATTAAATAAGAATGAATTTTAAAGCTTAACTAATCAAACAACACAATTATCATAGATTCCAAATTACACAGAGTATAGATATATAGTTAAGTAAGATTAGTGACTAGATGAAATAAAACAACACAATAAGTCATGAGGTATGCTCAACTATAAGAGCAAAAGAGACAAAAAGCCAGATTAGAAATGATCCAAGAAGTATTCCTCTATACCATAATATGCCTTCAAGAGCAACAATTCCTTAACATGCTTCCTAAATTGCTTATATTCTACAATCTTTCGAAAGCTCTGTGGCAGGTGATTAAATATCTTCTTGCTTTTGTACACCATGGAATTCTGTGTTAAGGAAGAATTAGGAATGGGTAAGTTTATATTAAAGCATGATCGGGTATTATTTAAATTCACGGAATGAATTATGGATGAATACTTTTTATGCATAAGACAAACAGACTCCAGAACAAAAATTGAAGGAAGAGTCAAAATTTGTTCTTTGATAAAAGAAGGTTTACATGACTCTCTATTTTTAAGTCCACATAAGTATCTCAAGGCGCGCTTTTGCAAAACAGTGACTGAAATAGAAAGCTGGATAAATTCCCCCAAAAACAAACTCCATAGCTCAGATGGGAATCGATTAAAGCGAAATAGACATCTTTAGCCACTTTCGCATTCAATTCATTTTTAATTACTTTTATTGCAAAACAGCCCCTGATGACAATTTACAGCTAAATTTCTCAATATGCTTTTTTTTTTATGGCAGTGGCACACACACTAAAGGGAGATCCTATGGCGCTCGACGAGCGGTGTGTGTGCGAAGATGTTGATTGACACGGTTCTTGAATATTTGTAGCTCGTAATTAGTGGGAAACAGATGTCCTGGAAGTGAGTTCCACAGTGATGCAGTGCGCCAGACAAAGGAGTTCTGGTAAAGCGATGTTCTAGGTGTTTCTAGTTGTACGACGAACTGGTGCGCTCCTGCCGTCTGTCGGGACTGTCTGACAGGAGTTGCCAGGGGCGGGATTATGCGGGCCAAATCCTGGGAACATCTGCCGTGAAAGTATCTGTAAAACAGAGACATCTCGGCCACATGTCTGCGATGTTCCAGACTATCCAGATTCCGGGTCAACTCCGGATCGCCGACGAGACGCACAGCCCTCTTCTGAATGGAATCCAGCAGCTTTAGGGTATGATTTGGTGCGGCACCCCAGATATGTGAGCAATATTCTAAGCACGGTCTTATTTGCGCTTTGTACAGCAAGAGCAACTGCTGCGGTGTATAGAGTTTTTTGTTGCGAAATAGCGCACCAAGCTTCTGGGAGGCTGATTTTGCGATGTTATGCCATGACATATTGCTGTTGACCGAGACACCCAGCAGCCCGATTGACGAGGATGAAGGAATGGTCGATCCTGCCATAATGATGTCAGGGCCCGCTGTATTGGCCCTCTTAGTAAACGTTGCTGCTTGGGTCTTTGCTGCATTGAACTGGACCAAATTTCGGTCGCCCCAAGTTTGAACTTTCTCCAGGTCTTGATTAATTGCTGTAATCTGCTCCTGTCTGCGGTGATGGGTCTCAGTCGCTGGTAAGGGTTTTTCTGATCTAAAGTGGGAGACAAGGGTACTGTCATCTGCAAAACTGTAAATGGGATTATTCGTTTCGATCAGCAGGTCATTAATATAGATGAGGAACAGAGTTGGTGAAAGTATTGCGCCCTGAGGCACGCCCGCGTTGATGGTGAATGTGTCCGAGATGTGTCCATCGACTGCAACGTGTAGGGATCGGTTCTTAAGGAAACTGGCCAGCCAGCTGCAGAGAGAGGCGGGCAGTCCCAAGGACGGCAGTTTGTTGAGCAGTCCGTCATGCCAAACTCTGTCGAATGCCTTTGAAATATCCAACGCAATCGCTCGAGACTCTCCGTAGTTTTCAATTGCCCTACTCCATATATGAGTGACATAGGCCAAAATATCTCCTGTCGATCTCTCTTTGCGAAAGCCGTATTGATTATCGCTGATTATTCTGTTGCTCTCGAGGTACTTGAGTAGTTGCTGGTTGACTACACGTTCCATGACTTTGGAGATTATTGGAAGCAAGGCAATTGGGCGATAGTTTGAGGGCGTGGTTTTCTTGCCTTTTTTTGGAACAGGTTGCACTCGAGCGACTTTCCAAGAGGATGGGTAAATCCCTTTTCTGTAAGAAAGAGAAAAAAGCCTGGAAAAAACGGGTGTTAGTTCGTTGGCGCAGTTCTTTAGCACGATGGCAGGTATTCCGTCCGGTCCCGATGCCTTTTGCGTATCTAGTTCTTTAAGGATTTTGCGAATATCACGGTGAGAAAACTTGACTTCTGCCATGGTAGTGTTGATGTTCGGTATAGTGGGGAGAGTCCTGCCTTGGGGCACGTCTAAGGTAGAGTGCGATGAAAACATTTTGGCGAGCATGTTTGCTTTTTCCTTGGCTGTAGCCGCCGTGATGCCACGTTCGTCCGTCAAAGGTGGGAGAGACGTTTTTGTAAAGTTGTTACTTACTGCCTTTGCTACCGACCAGAAATTCCTGGAACCACTGGGGCATTGCAAAAGTTTATTCCTGATCCTTTGATTGTGTTTGTCCTTAGTTTCGTCGATCACCCGCTTGCACTCGTTTCTCGCTTCGATAAAATAGTTGCGATTTTCAGCGGTCTGATTTTGCTGTTTCCTTCCTACAGCTCTTTCGCATCTTTTGTCGAACCAGGGCTTTCCTTTTGATGGTAACTTGATGGAATTTGGGATGTTTGCTTCCATTCCTGAGGAGATTACTTGCATGATCTCTTCGCAGCAGTCTGACGGGTAGTCAGTGGCAAAGCAGACGTCGAGCCAAGGAAAATCTAGGTAGAACTGCCTTAGATCGTCCCAGTTTGCAGAATTGTAATGCCAGATTTTGCGAGGCAATGGTGGATCCTTCTGCATGGGTGGCAATTCACAAACCGTTGTAATAAGTTTGTGGTCGGAGGTACCTAATGGCGGACCAACTGTAACCTTGTACTGGTCAGGATTGGTGGTCAGAAAAAGATCCAGGAGGGCGGCGAATTCGCCCCTCTCTGAGATTCGAGTTGGTTCGTCTACAAGTTGAGTAAGCCCGCAGCTGATGGCAAATGCTTCAGCTTCTCTACCTTCGTTGTCGGTCTTGTTGTGATGTTTGAGCCAGTTGGTGTTGTGGGCATTGAAGTCTCCCAGAACGATTATTTCTGAACTGGGGTGATCGACCTGTACTGAGTCAAAAGTGGTAGCTAGTGTTGAGAAAAAGCTTTGGTAGGCTCTATCGCTCGGAGGGCGATAGAGACAACATATAAACTTGGTTAATCCCTTGGCGGTGAACTTGAGCCACATGACGTCAAGGTTGTTCGGCTCGAGTGTTTCCTCGCGGTGACATGAAAGGTCGCTTCGGACAAAAAGGCATATTCCCAACTTATATCTAAATCGGGTATGTAAGTCGTAACCAAGATAGAGGTAGTTCACTGTTGTTGTTGTAGAACATACTTGTGTTTCTGTAAGGGCTAATATGTGTGGTCTATTTGCTTGTAGATGTTGGTGTACCGAATTTATGTTTGTATTTAGGCCTCTTATGTTGCAGAAATCTATTCTAAATTGGTTCGGTATCTTTGCTGTCTGTGAAATGCGGAATGAAGGGTTCCCAGGGCCACCCAGCGCCCGGAGATCCGAATGGCCGGGGAGTTTACTTCCGGAATATTTTGATCCTGAAAGCACCATCATGTCCATATATTCCTACTGTGGAACCCGGGACCACCAGCGCGGAAGCGGAACGTGATTTGGGAAAACCACTTAGCGCTTCCCAATTCTGGTGGGGTGGTCTTTCACCGGACGATGCGAGTAGGCTTATGCATCTACCACCTAGGGCCGCTTCCACTCGAAGCATCGGCCTCAGACTCATTCCTTTGGCGGTCCCTAGTCTGACAGGGGTAAAAATGGGGTTTGTTGGATCACTCCCCAGTGATCAGCTCCAGACTTTGCACTTTGGTGCTCTTCAGCCTGGAGGAGGACGATGGGATTTGATGGGCCACATCCCGTGGCAACTCGGAATGGTGGGGGCGTCACTCCCCGTAATCAAACTGCTCTCACCAGTTTGACGTTCCTGCCAGCCAATACAATGCAGCCCCTCTTGTCACAAACTGTCATTGATTGGCCGCAGACTTTGTACTTTGGTGTTCTCCAGCCTGGGGGAGGGCGATGGGATTTGATGGGCCATATCCCATGGCAACTCGGAATGGCGGGGGCGTCACTCCCCGTAATCAAACTCCTCTCACCAGTTTGACGTTCCTGCCTTCCAATACAATGCAGCCCCTCTTGTCACAAACTGTCATTGATCGGCTCCAGACTTTGTACTTTGGTGTTCTCCAGCCTGGGGGAGGACTATGGGATTTGATGCGCCATATCCCATGGCAACTCGGAATGGCGGGGGCGTCACTCCCCGTAATCAAACTCCTCTCACCAGTCTGACGTTCCTGCCAGCCAATACAATGCAGCCCCTCTTGTCACAAACTGTCATTGATCAGCTCCAGACTTTGTACTTTGGTGTTCTCCAGCCT
>JAEQML010058661.1:0-29831 GCA_016904865.1 Pissodes strobi | reverse complement strand
AGACGATCATAACCCCATATTCTACATACAAAACCTTGAATTCCCAAATTTTTATCAATGAGTCAATGTGACATTAGAAAGTTATTCGGACCTGAACATAGCGATCTTGTAAGAAACGCATTTTACATAAATGGCTCTTCATGTTATATATTTCCGCTTTTTATGAGGCAAATTGTTCTAGTATTTACGGATAGATATTTGTTAAGGCTTATGTCTGGCTGCGTTGTTCAAACCCACTAAAGGAATGCCTCCTAAACAAAATAGCTCCATCAACACGATTAACTTGCCCTGGCTAGACTCAAGTAATTAAGTCTATATCCCTTAATCTCGCTACCCAAAACAATTACGCTGGAATAGCTCGAGAGGACACAAATCTAGATAATGTTAGCTAAAATGGCTTATGCACTATAATTTTACAGCCATTAATGTAAAACTCTAAGTCTTGATCGCTCAGTAAATAAAACGATTCACGATCCTCAAACGTTGCCTTGTGTAGTTGGGAATCGAACATTAGGCGCAAGGACAGTACTCTATGTGTAATGGTTAAACTCATAGTTAAAAATATATTTTAGGATATCATGATTTATTGCAAAACTCTTAGCCTTGATCGCATAGTAAATAATACGGTTTTCATGCCCTACAATTTAACTTTAAAATACGATTATCACATGTGATGCCAGCAATCAATAGGTAAGTTAAATAATACTTCCCAATTTACAAACTCCCTAAGTTAGGAGGAAAAGTACCTCCAGGCGATCGCACGACATATTATGTTGAAAATATCACATTTCTTTGCAATCGTCTCTTAAGCATTGACTGCAAAATATCGGAACAAATAACGATATTAACGGAAATTGCGAAAATGATATAAGAAAATTTCTGCTTAAAGGCACATTTGACGTTTTTCAATTATTCGATTAGGACTGTGATTGTTTTATCATGAACCAAATCTATATTTTGCACTAAAACTATTTAGGCAATGATCATTTGCTGACCAAAATTTTACAGAAACTGTCATTTATATGGAGAGCTGCCATTTGTATTACGTAGGTTTCTTCTTTGCTTTTATTTTTAAATTACTAACCAAAACATTTGATTTTGTTAGAGGTGTCAGCTTGAGTTTTTGGTTTCTTTGAAAGCTCTCGATAATGCATTTTCAATCAAAGGTACTCCACATGCTAATACCAACATAAGATTTGTACCATGAATTATATTTCAATGAAATGTTACGTTTGACAACACTGGATAATAATCCAATATTAAAACCCACTTGTCATTTTGTCTAGGGTGGCTCCTTAAAGTTTGACGACTTCTGGAGAGGAAAAAATATTTTTGGATAGGTTGAGTAAAAAACCGCGCAAGACCGAAAACTTAAATTTTTTTCAATGAAATATTCTCATAATCAAAATTTGCGCAAAATACTGGAAAGATTGATAGTCGACATCTTGGATCTAAAGTGAATTATTCTCAAGATAATTATTTTTGAAAATTGACATTTATGACACTATGATAAGCTATCGATGCGGATCTACGGCCAGTAAAATTTTTTAAAATGTCACTTTTTAGTATCAATATTTAGAAAACATCTTAGACACAATCAAATTTTGCGGAATTTTTTTAAAGATTTGAGTCATTTAGCCGTACGTCAAACAAAAAAAAATATAAAAAAGTACCGTATATGTTACTATATTATCAAAATCCTCCCAGAATAATAAAACATTTGGATCTAAAATGAATGTTCACGAGATATTGACATTTCCATGATATTTTCTTATAACTTATCAAATGGCCAAACTGGACATTACAACAGAAAGTTATTCGAACCTGAACATAGCGAATTTGTAACAAACGCATTTTACATAAGTGGCTTTTTATGCGAAATATTTCCGCTTTTTATGAGGCAAATTATTCCAGTATTAACGAATAGACATTTGTTAAGGCTTATGTCTGGCTGCGTTGTTCAAACCCAGTAAAGAAACGTCGCCCAAACAAAATAGCACCATCAAAACGATTAACTTGCTCTGGCTAGACTGAACTAATTAAGTCTATATCCCTTAATCTCGCTACCCAAAACAACTACGCCGGAATAGTTAGAGAGAACACAAATTTAGATAATGTTAACTAAAATAGCTTATGCACTATAATTTTATAGCCATTAATTTAAAACTCTTAGACTTGATCGCTCAGTAAATAAAACGTTTCTTCATCCGCAAACGTTGCCTATATAGTTACAAAACGAACATCAGGCATGATGTTAGCACTCCTTGTGTAATGGTTGCATTGCTAATTTATCTAACCCTGTAGTTATAAAAACTTTTAATTTAACATGCTTTATTGTAAAACTCGTAGCCTTAATCGCTCAGTAAATAATAAGGTCCTCATGTCTTTTTAACATATTTTATTAAAAAAAAAACCTGATTCTTTAAAATCGTGTTCCACACATTGGCTGAAACATACCCACCTAACAATCGCAACAGAAATTATGAAAATGTATGACTATAATCATTTATTAAGAAATTCTTCTTAATGCCACATTTGGGACTATTCAATAATTCGATTGATTCTGTTTGTTTAGCATTAACTGAATTTCTATTAAGCACTAAAACTATTTAGGCTATGATTATTTACTCTTTTAAATTATACTAACCCAACTACATATAATTGAATGTTTTTCAATATTTTCACTTAATAATGTATGTCTTCTACCTGAATACCTGTACTTGTATGTCGAAAAGCTACGTTCAATGTCGGCGGATGTAATAGTACAGTTTTTAAATTTGCTAAAATATCTGGATCTATGTTTAGATTTTCTGAAAAATTTGCATTCAAAACACTGACTATTTTGACCGGGGTTTTGAACCCAAGTTTTATAATTATTATTTTTTTGTAATTTCTGCTCTTTGCATGATGCAGTGAATTTATCTATTAAGTCAATACCCTCTGAAGCGGCATTTACGCCTTTTCTAATTTAGTAATTGTTTCCGGCACGAAACTACAATTTGCTTTTAGAAAGGAAACATGTTGTTGAAAGAGCTCGATTTGAAACATTTATTTCGCAAAGCAAAGGGCCCAAATATAATTACTGGAAAGTTCAAGAATTACATTTTTTAAATTCGACATAAAAAAATATAGTTTCGAGGCAAGTTCTCGATCTAGACTTTGGTGGAAGTGGAATACTAGGTCGCCTTTCTCTGTATGTACAACTGGGTTCATAGTGATGCCTCTAGAAAAACTTTTTTCACCTTTGATAATAACTCATTAACACTGTAACGAGTCTACTAATACCGTGGCTTAAACATGTCATATGAATTAAAATCGAATATTAAGCATGCAGGCATCTGATAAAAGAAATTAAAGCTTTTCGTGAAGTACAGCATCGGGAAAAAAAAATGTGAATTCATCTTGAATAAATCCTGATATTATCAATAAATTGGCCTTTTCTATTTACGTTGAATCTGTGAAGCACGCCTTAGTAATTTATATTTAAGTGCCTCAACCATCATATGATCTATGTACCGACCGGAAGAATCAGTGGATTCATCCACTTAAACGTTAAAATTAATATTTCCTATTTCATAAATATAAACAATATCCACATTGTTTTGTCTTAAAGCTCTATCATTTGAAGTGTTAATTTTGCATCTGAAGAAATAATCAAAAATTGCCGTTATATAGTTTCCAAAGAGATGTATTGTATAAATCCTCCTTGAACTCATCTTGTTTTTGGAAGCTATTTAGAAAGACCGTTGAAGCGGTTGTTGAACTTTTTCGCTCGGAACCTTTATTTTATCCTATTTTGCTGCATGTGTTGTAACCAGCCTTAAGCGTTGGGTGCTAAATAAATAGCCTTAATTGCTAATCCCTCATTAGGCGGCCCATACGTCAGGTTTTCTCAGCGGATTATCTTTATTTAAATAAAGAAAAGGCCTGGGTTAGGGTAGGGCGCCACTAAATTTTTCTTACAAGAAATGTATCCTTGAAAATAGGGTAATCAAATTTAGAAAAATACCCGTTGGAAAAATTTGAATCAGTTACAATCATGACTGCAATTTACCAAATAAATATCAGGATTACAAATAACTTGTTCATTAAAAAAACTTACTTACACCACTCGGTTAGGATAATTAATCCAATCTCAAATCAGTTTGAGGTTCTAAGCACTTTTGGTTAAATCAATTATACGATTATCTTATTTGATATCACACCAATATTACTAGAATGATAATTGCTTATTACTCTACGTTATAGCAAATATTAATGTTAATATTACCCAATTCCTATTGAATAAATAGAGTAAGAAATTCTATGTAGGGATAATGAAATAAATATTAGTCAAACTTATCTTAATTTAATCACGTGGCAGCGAGAATATTAGTAGAACAAGAAACAGTCCTCAAAAATACTAAATAAAAAAAATAATTCTAAGAAAACATACATATAAATATATAGCCACAAATATCTATGGGTAGCGATTTGAGCTCAAGCCGGTCCAATATCAAGGCGAAGAATTAAATTTACGAATTTTAATTGGGTGGAATAATTTACTGCCATGAGCTTTACAGCCAAGTACAGTAAAATTGACTCAATCAGCTATTCTGGTTCTAGATAAATGAAATCTCTAACCAACGAAAATTAAGCCTACCGCTTAAACGTAAGCTTGATAAACAAGATAACTAGGTCGATAAATGAAATGAGCAATAACGAGAATATTAACAGTAGATGTCTAACCCAAACGGCTTAGTATTTTAAATAGAAATTCATTAATTAGAAAGATAGATATAGAGAAGAATGATCTTAGCCATCTTAAATAGCAGCACTCGTGTCAAACATACTTTTAACCATACCATACTGCTTCCTCACACGACGTTTTTATGACGATATAGCGGGAAGTTTTACAAAATATATATTCTGCTGAATCGGCTTATTACTGTAACGACACTACTAGGCGGTACTTAGCCCCTGAGGGCCAAACATTAATTTCGATATGAGAACTGCCTGCTCGCCTTCAACGTTGAGATGAGAACAAAGCTCAATTTTCTCACCATCTAATATATAACACCTTTTCAAATGCGCCAAAGTTAAATATTTACATATAATGATTGTTATCTAAAACTCTCACTCTTGATCAGTTCAAAATGTTGTTATGTCAAATGACAGTAATGCGATAGTACCTCTACCCCACAGTTCCGTTTTAATGAGCGGAACTAAACTGCTGGCCATTTGCTTTCGAGCAAGGAA
Source organism: Pissodes strobi (assembly GCA_016904865.1). Lineage (NCBI taxonomy): Eukaryota > Metazoa > Arthropoda > Insecta > Coleoptera > Curculionidae > Pissodes > Pissodes strobi. The sequence continues at coordinate 24,593 of JAEQML010058661.1, read as the reverse complement.
AATTTCGCCCAAATTTAAAACTAAATATTTTCTTAACCAGAAATTATATCGATCTACGGTTTTTAATGATTAATAGATTTATCCCTTAGGAAAAAATTTCCAATGCTGGATTTTTTAAAATTTTCAAACAATTTTATATACAGAGTGTCAAGGAAGACAGTGATTTTTGCTCCAATTTCAATAGCATGCAACTTTGCTAATAATTTTTAAAATTTTTGTCCCTGTATATCAATTGAATCACTGGTCCATAGCAAAGAGAGCAGTCTGTCAAATTTTTGATATCTACTTCATTTTAAGAGTAATTGATTTTTTTGTAAAACCTTGCTTTTTTCAACTTTTTGGGAGTTAGAGCACACTATGCGTTGTATCGCGCAAACTTTGTAAGTGATTATTATACCTTACGAAAAACTTGTTTATGTTCAATACGAAAAATCTAAATGTTGTGATGTGCTGTGGCGTACTTATAATCACTTAATATGTCTGTGATTTATGAGTATCTCACAATTTTTCACGATTGTTTTGTATTAGAAAGTACTCGTTCGTAATACATTAAACTAGTGATATTTAATTTTAAGGGTTTTCAAAACAAGTTTAATTTTAGGAATAGTGTTGTATTAGAAATAAATAAATACAATTTTTTCAAAAATTAAATAAAAAAATTATAATTTTTAAAAAAATTTTATACACATTGTAAAATATACATGTAGAGACCTTGCAATATTAAAAAATTAAAAAAATAAGGAAAAAACTTGCAGAATCTAAAGGCGAGTACTTTTTAATACAAAACAATTGGGGGAAATTGTGAGATACTCATAAATCATAATATAAATGATTATAAGTACTTCACTGCACATCACAACATTTAGGTATAATTTTTTTTACTACTGAACATAAACAAGATTTTCGTAACGTATAATGATAATCACTTATAAGGTTTGCACGATACAACGCACAGAATCAGGATCTCTTAAAATATAGCAGATATCCAAAATTTGACAAACTACTTCCTTTGCTATGGACCAGTGATTCAATTGACATATAGTGACAAAATCTGAAAAAATTATTGTGAAAGTTACATGCTATTGAAATTGGAGCAAAGATCACCGCCTTCTTTGACAGCCTTTATATAAAAAAGTGTTAAAAAATCCAACATTGGAAAGTTTTTCCTTAGTGATAAATCTATTAATCATTAAAACCGTAGGTCGATATCATGTCTGGTTAAGAAAATATTTAGTTTTAAATATAGGCGAAATTTTCCTAGCTCGAAAGCAAATGGCCAGCAGTTTAGAAAAGCCAGGAAAAAAGCATGGACTCCGCTCGCTTCGCTCCCTTCGAGGGCGCAACCAACTAAAACTAACCCAAACTAACCCAAAGCTTGCCCAAAATCAGTCCTAATCTAGCAGGAAAAGTCCATCCATTAACTGTTACTTTTGTGCATTCTTATTAGCATAATTAAGACCAGTAAGGGCTCTGTGGTCCATGGTACATCCACTACTTTCGCGACAGTAATCATATATAAAAGCAATACCTAGCTTTATTGTCCTTGATTTATTTACATGAGAAATAATGAGCATTTTTTGTTTTGACATATGAAAGTCAATTCTAATAGTAGAAGATGCAGCAAAAAATATAACCGTTGAGAAAAATATATGCAAAGCATTTAAGCCACTAAATTTTTATGACCCTTCTATTTGGCCCCTCGCCTCGTCTCAAAATTCCCATGAAATCTATCACGAAACCATTATTGTATTGTTTCTGGTATAACTTGAAATGAGCAGGATGTTCATTAAATAAATGACTGCTTTTTCCAGCATATTTAAATAATACAACTGATCCATCAGCGTTATTATTTTAATAATTAAATAATAAATATTTCTGCCTACATTAGTGTCGATTTTTAAATGCCCTTATAAACTTATGCCATCGACTACCAAATTGGATAAAAAGCGATGCACCCAAAGAAATTTCGAATTAATAAAAGTGTGTTAAGTTGCGATAAGTTCCGTTTCGCCACTATTAAAAGAAAACGCGGTAAGTGCTAAAGTTTTACAATATACGAATTTATAGATAAAGTTTGGAGATACGGTGAAACAACCAGACGGTGCCCGCCGGATGGGAAATTTATAATTAAATCTAGATTTTAAACGAGAAAAATTGGTAATGAATTAAACGAGCTTGCCGCTGTACAATGGGACATTTCAGCAAAATAAAGCTCCGCCATGTCAGAACTATTGCTATTGTAAAACTCTTGGCCTAAATCTCTTCAAAATGCTATAGAGTGAAATAACCGTAATCCTTTCGAAATTGGCAATGATGATATTTGATAAATTTTGCGTTGATATAATTGTACATACAAACTTGTATTGCAGCATATTATTGTAAAATAACCATATTTTATATTTAATTCTTGAGAGTAATTCCCTTTATTTAAATTTTTGCAGGATATTTTTGGCAGATTACGGATATACATTATGATCCACATTTCACGATTCATGGAGACTATAAAAAAGGTAAGATTGCTTTTTACACTATTTTCATCAACGAATCATAGAAATATAGATATAAGAAGTATGAATTATTTGTTGACACCCAATAATACTTACATTTGTCCATAAAACTTAGTAGTGTATTTATGAGAGCACATCCTTCCAATTTTATTGAATTCTAGTTTAATATTTTAGTTTAATATTTTTAAATTATGTGCATAATACCTTCGAACTACAGAGGAATAAACCTCTTGAGTACTTACATTGAAATTAACAACAAAAGTAATAACGAACAAAATTAACAGCCTCATCTCACTGGCAGATGCACAACAAGGGTTTTGGGTCCGGAAGGACGCCGTTTATGTCATAAGACAAGTAACAGTAAAGTCGATCGAATACAATAAGCCAGCCTGTATGTTTCATCGACCTTACCAAAGCCTTCGACCGCATCCAACTGAAAGGTGTTTCACATCTTCTTTACAAAAGACAAATCTCACACAACCCGATAAAAACTATAGAGAACATATATGCAGCAAATCAAATACAGGCAAAATTAGACGGATAACTTACCAAACCAATACCAGCTGATGGCGGCATTCGCCAAGGAGATTGATTAAGCCCACTCCTTTTCAACATCATCATGGACGAGATTATACAGAAAGTTTGCATATTGAGAGGATATAAAATGGGACGATGCGACGACGCCATGCTGATAGCAGCGAATGAAGACGACTTAAAGAGACTCCTACAGTAGACGAAGAATAAACAGGCGATTCGCCTAAAGTCAAGAGGGAAGAAGAAGAAGAAATTATGTTCATATATTATGACAAAATTGTTGACGAATGAGTTGAAATTATAAATTTTTTATTCATCCAATCAAGTAATACACTTGAGTTTCGACAAAACCGACGTCAAAAGTAACAAATAAAACTCAGAGCAGATACCAAAAATAAAATACTGAATCTGAAACGTAAAATTAAAATTAACATTAAAAGTTAAATTATTTACATTTATTATCGATTATCGCTTCTATTTTCTGATTAGCTGTGCTGGTATTAATCTCTTAATTTATTATAGTTAGAGAAGGAATACATTGTCGGGAAGTTATTTCTTTCTTTTAGCAATAAAAGTAGTTTTTCATCAAAAATCAGTTCTCGTTTTGTATATAGTTTGCATAATCCCATAATTATTATGCAGTGTTAATAAAAAGTACCGGAACGGTTAAATATCTCCAAAATCGCTACAGCTGCATTTACAAAAACCGATATCTGGGGGTTTCTGGGCATGCAGAATTCAACCACGATATTTGAACTATTGTCATATTTCCCAGTTTTGCACTACACATGATTATTTTGTTATCTTAAACGTGACGCCCCCTTCATTTTTATTGCAATAAATTGCGCGTATCGAATTTAGTAAGACCCCAAATTCTCAGAATTTTATCTCCACTAATTGTTGACATGAACAACGCATTTTTAGAAAAAAGTACCGGAATGCTTAAATATCTTCAAAATCGCGGAAGCTGCGGTTACAAAATTCGCAACTTGGAGGTTTCACGACATGCGGAGTTGAACCATGATATCGGCACCACTTTCAGATTTCCAAGTTTTGCGCTACACGTAGTCATTTTGTTATCTTAAATTGAACGCCCCATTTGTTTTTGCTGAAAAAAGTTGGATGTATGAAGTTTAGTACGACCCCAAATTTTTTGAATTTTATCTCTACTAATTGCTGAGATGTGACAACAACGCATAAGTACCGGAACGCTTAAATATCTTCAAATCGCTGAAGCTGCAGTTACAAAATTCGGAACCTGGTTTCCAGACATGCGGATTTGAACCATTCTATCGATCGTCATTGTTGCCAGATTTCCCAGTTTTGCGCTACACGTAGTCATTTTGTTATCTTAAATAGAACGCTCAATTTGCTTTTACTGCAATAAATTGGGTGTATCAAGTTTAGTAGGACCGCAAATTTTCAAAATTTTATGTCTACTAATTGCTCAGATGTGACAACAACGCATTTTTTATGAAAAAGTACCTGAACGCTTAAATATCTTCAAAATCGCTGAAGCTGCATTTACAAAATTTGGTATCCGGAATTGAATCATAATACCGGCACTGTTGCCATATTTCACAGTTTTGCGCTACACGTAGTCATTTTGTTGTTTTAAGTGGGCTTGTTTTTATTGCAATAAAAAAAAGGAACGTTCCTGTTAATTACTACTTGAGTAATTTTAAAAATTGACTGGGTGAATTGGGCATGCGAATAAAAGACGTGTACTGTAAATAAACTTAACTGTAATCGCTCTTCTACCCAACTCCTTCAACTATTACAAACATCAAATCAAAAAAAAAACCATTTGCAAATTCAGCATATTGCATCACATCCACATCGGGCGACGATACATATTGCGCCAAAACTCATAATGAAAATAATAAGAATGCGACGCTGCCACGTTGATCCTATTTTAATATAATAGCTATATATTTACATTTGTTATAGCATTAATTAACATAAAATGTATAAAAGAAACAGATCAAAATAATAGTAATTAGATAAAAGTACCATAAACAATATAAATAAAATAATATACGGAACATGCCGCCCGCTTTGAAAGACTTTAGGCTTTTACCAAAACAATCAACAAATACAAATCATTTAGTCTACTGGTAACGGACATATCTTGGAAAAACATCGCTTTATAAGCCCGGATTGAGTTTTTATAAGTGCCACTCGCGCTATTTGATCTTTGCCTCGAAACACTTCCACAACTCTACCCATTTTCCACTTTATGGGGGGCGCATTGTCGTCTTTAACTAACACTAATGTACCAACTGTCAAGCTGTCGTAGTTCTGCCTCCACTTAGTTCGCTGCTGAAGCTCAGCAACATACTCCTTACTCCATCTAACCCAGAGGTGCTGCTTTAACTGCTGCAGATGTTGATAGAGTGACAACCGATTTGTAGGCAAGCTCTTTAAATCTGGATTCAACCAAGTATCTAACTGACGCCTGATGAGTAAATGTCCAGGCGTTAATGGAGTGAGATCCTCAGGATCAGAGGACAAAGGTGAAAGGGGGCGTGAATTCATTATTGCCTCTACCTCTGATAACAAAGTATAAAAATGCTCGAATGTTAGTGGTGTGTTGCTCACTACTCGCTTTAAATGGACTTTCATGCTTTTAATACCAGCCTCCCAAAGGCCACCAAAATGAGGCGACTGAGGTGGTATAAAATGCCAATCTATATCCTCCTTACATATACTTGAGGTTAATTCATTTTTATTTTGTTTAATAAACTGACCTAATTCTTTTAATTCTGAATATGCCGATACAAAATTACTACCATTGTCTGAAAAAATTATGGAAGGTTTACCTCTTCGTGCAGTAAATGTACGTAATGATAATATAAAAGCTTCCTTACTGAGATCGGTTACCAATTCTAAATGGACAGCTTTTGTCAAAAGACAAATAAAAAGACAAATATAGGATTTCGAAATTTTAGTACCGCGTCCAGCACGTCTTTTTAGCAAAAAGGGACCTGCATAATCAACGCCGACATTATCATACGGATGATTAGGATTTAGGCGTTGTTCAGGTAAGTTGCCCATAATAGGTGTCAACATCTTGGGATTATATCTAACACATTTTAAACATTTGTGCATTTGTTTGGACAATGACCGACCTGCCAATGGCCAATATAACTCTCGTATTGAAGCCAGTAAATGCTGTGGTCCACAGTGATATAATTTTAAATGTTCATGAAGAAAAATTAGTTTAGTAAGATGATGTCGTCCGGACAAAATTAGAGGATGTTTTTTTTCGAAATTAAATTTGGCATTTTCCAATCTCCCACCAACCCTTAGGAAACCAGAGGTATCAATAAATGGCTTTAAACTAATAATTTTTGAGGAAAGTTTAATTTTATTAGCCTTTAGTTGGTCAGACTCTTTGGAAAAACAAGTTTCCTGTACATGAAGCAGTAGTGCTTTAAAGGAAAGTACAATTTCACCTTGTGTTAGTGGACCATACCTACGCTCATTTGGAGGTTTGGTACAGTTATATATAAATCTGCGCATTAATGCAGTTATTCTTTTTAATTTTAACAAATCCGAAAATCTTTCGATGACATAATTACTTTCATTTAATACTACATTTGTTGCACAATAAGTTTTATTTTTACGTAAATCAGGCAAATCATCCTTTTGACCAGGAATTTTTGGCCATTTATTTTCAGACAAAAATAAAAGCTGTGGTCCATGCCACCATATATTTAAGTTCCTAATTTCAGCACATTTTACTCCACGGGATAAATAATCAGCGGGATTAAACTCACTTGGAATATGCCTCCATGTGTCGCGTTGAGTAATTTCCTGAATTTCGGAAACTCTGTTGCTCACAAACGTTTTCAATTTATTTGGCGCAGTCTTTATCCAACCTAAAACTATTGTTGAATCTGTCTAAAAACAGTTTTTTCTAAATTTAATCTCAAAGCACAAGAAACCTTTTTTGCAAGTTTTGATGCTAACAGAGCGCCACATAGTTCCAGTCGTGGCAAAGTCACCGTTTGTAGTGGTGCAACCTTTGCCTTGGATGCTAAAAGACATACGCTTATTTCACCATTTTCATTTTGAGATTTAAGATAAATACAGGCCCCATATGCTTTTTCGGAACTATCAGAAAAACAATGCATTTCAATAGACTTCGCATTTTAACAAACCACACGACGTTCTATTCCGAGTTCATTTAAGAAATTTAACTCTGATATAAAGGCATTCCAAACCATAGCAATATTATGGGGAACAGAATCATCCCATGATAATTTTTCTAACCAGAGACTCTGGAGAACAATCTTAATAACAATTACACATGGACTAATGAGACCCAAAGGATCGAAAATTTTTGAACTTTCAGATAATATTACCCGTTTTGTAATTACCTTGGAATGAACTATGTCATTCACCTTAAACATTAACTTGTCATAAGTAGGGCTCCAAATCAGGCCAAGCGTTTTTTTTTGCATCATTTTCACCGAATTCTACATTTTTTGATAGCGGATCGTTATTGAAGATGTCGTCTAAAATACTAGGATCCTTAGAATAAAATTTACGCAAAACGAAACGGCCTTGTTTAAGAGTTTCAAAAACTAATTCACAAATTCGTTTTGCATTTTCAACAGTATCGGCCCCTGTAAGTAGATCATCTACGTAAAAATTCATTTTTATAATCTCAGCTATGTCAGGATATATATTTTCAATATCAAGAGCAAGTTAAAATAAACATCGAATCGCGAGAAAAGATGCCGACGTAGTGCCATACGTCACTGTGTTTAACTGGTAACAATTTAAAGGGTCTTCGGGACTAAATCGCCATAAAATGCGTTGCAATGGCCTATTATCTGGGGAAATCCACACGGACCTATACATTTTTGTACAGTCAGCCGAAATAACAAACCTGTGCTGTCTAAAACGAATTAAAATTGAAAATAAATCTTGTTGTATAGTGGGTCCCGCCATTTGAATATTATTCAAAGAAAACCCAGTGCAACTTGGCAAGGACGCATCAAAGACGACACGAAGATTAGTCGTGTTGGCATCTTTTCCATATACTCCATGATGACACATAAAATAATCGCCTGAAAAAGTGGCATCAAAATCGGAAACTTTTGTCATGTGTCCCAAATTAATATACTCTTTTATAAAATCATGATATAATTTTTTGTAATTATCATTGGAACATAATTTACGTTCAAGGTTCAAAAACCGTTTTTTTGCTTGTTCAAAAGAACTACCTAATTTTGAAATTTCCATTTTTAAAGGTATTTTAACAATAAATGAGCCATCTTTATTTCGCTTTGTATTCTCTACAAAGTGTTTTTGACACGCCAACTCTTCGTCCGATAATTTCTTATCAACAATATCAATATTCTCTAATTCCCAAAACAATTTTAAGTCGTCATGAATTTGCTGATTAATATTGGCATCGGTATTAATATAACAACAATTTAAAACCGCCGGCTTATTTATCTTACCAATGGGACCGGTTACAATCCAACCGAGCTTTGTACTTTGCAAAATCGGCAGTTTGGAACCTAAACAAACTTTTTTCTCGCATAATAAATCCCATAATAAATCCGAACCAATTAACATATCGACTTCCTGCAGTTTAAAAAATACAGGATCAGCTAATTTGCAGTTACTGGGAAATTTTAAATGATTAACTTTATGGCCCTGTTACTTTTGGAATAACATAACAGGAAACGTTTAATGAAAAATTATTTGTCTTTGAAAATATTTGCGTATTACATTTATAATTTATTGTTGAAAAGAATTATTTATTCTATTAAGGGAAACAGTATTTTTTTCTTTAAACAGTTGAAGTTTATCGCAAGCGCTTTCAGTAATAAAACTTGACTGTGAACCACTGTCTAAAATTACGCGAATGGTATGTTTTTTACTAAATCGGTCCAAAATATAAACGTGAGCTGTCGATAATAAAACATCGCTTATCTCGCAATTAGCGGAATTATTAATTACTTCCTTTACATTGATCAATGTGGAAGATGACTTTTCAACGTCATTATTAAATTCTTGCGAATTAAAATTTTCAACATGTAATAAAATATTATGCTTTTTATGACATTTTTTACAGGGTGGTTTTCTACAACTCTTATTAAAATGACCAGTTTTAAAACAGTTCAAGCATTGCTTTAAGGCAATAATTCCCTCACCCCGTTTTTCAACTGCAATTTTTAAAAATGAAGGACATGACTGAATATAATGCTCACCCTTGCAAAATACACATTTTGACAATTTAACATCAGACAAATTCAAACTTTGCACATTATCATCGAACGCAATAAAACCCCTAGAGTTACCGCCTTGTTGTTTTTCCGTGCGATTTTGTTCTAAGTTATCGAGAAGCTCTGCTTTGGAAGTCAGAAATAATTTAAAATCATCTAAAGTAGGATTTGTTTTTGCTTTTGATTTAAATAATTTCCAATCCCTAGCAGTTGTCTTATCCAATTTTGTGCTTAACATATAAACAATTGGTACATCCCAATATGTTGTGGACAAACCTATCTGACTCAATGTACGCATATTTTGAGTGACATTATTCAAAATTGCACGCATACCTTTGGCGGACTCTTTGCTTATGGCTTCTATATTAAAAATATTTTTAATATGATTATGTATTAATAATTTATCGTTATTGTAACGTTTTCCCAACAACTCCCATGCAGTGTTATAATTATTAGAAGAAAACTCTATACTTGATATTAACTGACTGGGTTCATTGCACACGGAAGTTCTCAAATAATGAAAACGCTGAATAGCTGATAACGATTCATTTTTATGAAAAGGGATTCAAAAACGTCCCTGAATTCAAGCCAATTTTGCAAAGATCCGTCAAACGTAGGTAAATTTATATCTGGAAGCTTTACAGATTGTACAGGGTTAAAAATAACAGATTTCTGAGAACTTTTCGATGAATATTTACTATTATCAGTATCAATTTTGTTGTCATCCAAGTACTTTTTTGTTAAAGAAATCACGGAATAATACCTATTTTCAAATTCATTTCTTTCTAAATATTATTTTTCTAATTCATCTACTTCACATGATGACTCGATTTTATCTTGGATTTCAACAAATTTTTGCAACAAATTAGCCTCAATATTATTAATGCGTGTAGCGCAAAACTTGGAAATCTGGCAACAGTGCAGATAGCATGGTTCAATTTCGCATGCCCGGAAACCCCCAGGTACCGACATTTGTAAGTGCAGCTTCAGCGATTTTGAAGATAATTAAGCGTGCCGGTATACTTTTTTTTCTATAAATGCGTTGTCACATTTCAGCAATAAGAGGAGATAAAATACTGCGTGTAGTGCAAAACTGGAAAATTTGGCAAGATGGCAAATACCGTGGTTCAATTCCGCATGCTCGGGAACCCCCAGGTACTGAATTTTGTAAATGCAGCTGTAACGATTATGAAGATATATAAGTGTTCCAGTACTTTTTAATAACCTTGCATATAAAAAAGGTGCAGTATTTGTTATAAGAATATTGATAGTCTTTATATTATTGTATGATATTTTCAATTTTTAGTGGCAACTTAAAAAAAATACTCAAAAAATGACGTCCGGATTCCTAGAAAGTTCAGGTGATTCTCGGTCCCGTCTGAATGTCTCTGGGCAAATAAGAATTATTAATTTTTACGCGATGTATATTTTGTTTCCTCTTGGACACAATCGCCAAAATACGAAACCACAGCTGAATCGAGGTTCAGTTCTTTATACAGTTTTTAATAGAAATTATAAACTAATTTTTACTCTACAAAGAGTTTAACTCTAAAGCGAACTTTTTCGAGACCAAAAGACTGTAGACTTAATAGCTGATTAGAACCCAACGGAAAACTCCGATACATAAAATTCCGCGAAATCATAATTTGCTTAACGAAGATTTTACGTTGTTAATTAGATTTAGCAATTTCGCGCATAATTGCGGTATATAAAGTTTTGTTGCAATCGTGAAACTTTTCAATGAATTAATTATAAGTTTTATGCTCGTTTTTAAAAGCGTATTAAATTTTTTTGTATTATTTCTTATCGTATGTTTTAGTGAAAAATATGTGTAATAATCGACGCAAATAACATAAAACTCGAGAATTATTGAAATTAAATTAATGAAAGAAAGTCACTGATTTAAATCAGCTACTAGAATGTTTAGGCTTTGACGTCACGTGTGTAGTTATTAGTGAACTGGACACAACGAATCGGAAATAACCAATAATGGTCAAACACATTACATAGTGAAGTAATATAAATATTGGTGCGATCATTATTGATTATTATCGGTTGGGTTTCAATCAACGCTACTTAATGCGTTATAAATAGGCTAGTCACTAAGCAAAAAATATGTGAAAAATTGCGAAAGTTTAATAGTTTTTGGATAACATTGGGGGAGGTGAAAATAATAATAAATTTGCCTTTGCAATCTTTTTTTGGTCTCGACATATTGGTAAGTTAACAAAAAAAACGCATATTTGTAATAACTGCGTATGCAATATATGAAACATATTCATCAATGAATATGTGCTTGATAATAAAAAAATATAAAAGTTAAAATTTTAGATTGCTTTCAAATGATATTTTTAAATACTCTTTTGAAATTGCAACCTCGCAAAACATCCGGATTTGTTGTCCCTTTTGCTATAATTCCGGCATAATTTTACAATTTTCTCAACATTTCATTCGGATTAAAATAATTCGAAAAAGGTTGCAAATGTATCATTATATTAATTGCGACGATATCTACTTCCAAATCAATTTGCAGCCCAATAATTAATGCAAAACATGATTTAAATAAATAATGTTTTCGTTAATAACAGCTCTCGCTTACCTGCTTTTCTTTCCCTTTTTTAGATTGATGGCAAATATATTAAAATTGTATCAAGCTCTAAGCTAAGGGTGACAATTTGAAGACTTAGAATGCGTATATTTTTTACACAAGAGAAGAAATTAAAAAAATTAAAAAAATACTATTTACATAAAGTCACAAGGGGAAAAAATAGATATTATGGGTACCATCCTCATTTATCCCCTGAAGTACTATCCTCACCCACTTTAAAATCTTAAACGGCACTACCTGCCCCACTTGCAACACTTCTCTGGAAAAGCCTATAAAAAATGCTTTTCAGCAATACCAAAGTTAATGAGATTTAATTATGCAATGTAAGCAACATTTTGAGAAAATGATTTAAAACAGGCTTTTGCAAAATTTGTCAAGGAAAATTTGAAAATAGTCGTAAATGATGAAAAAGGATTCCAAGCCTAAAATTAAAACACCATTGAAGTTTTTTTTTTTTTTTTTTTTTTTATGGCGGTGGCACACACACTAAAGGTAGATCCTATAGCGCTCGACGAGCGGTGTGTGTGCGAAGATGTTGATTGACACGGTTCTTGAATATTTGTAGGTTGTAATTAGTGGGAAACAGATGTCCTGGAAGTGAGTTCCACAGTGATGCAGTGCGCCAGACAAAGGAGTTCTGGTAAAGCGATGTTCTAGGTGTTTCTAGTTGTACGATGAACTGGTGCGCTCCTGCCGTCTGTCGGGACTGCCTGACAGGAGTTGCCAGGGGCGGGATTATGCGGGCCAAATCCTGGGAACATCTGCCGTGAAAGTATCTGTAAAACAGAGACATCTCGGCCACATGTCTGCGATGTTCCAGACTATCCAGATTCCGGGTCAACTCCGGATCGCCGACGAGACGCACAGCCCTATTCTGAATGGAATCCCGCAGCTTTAGGGTATGCTTTGGTGCGGCACCCCAGATATGTGAGCAATATTCTAAGCACGGTCTTATTTGCGCTTTGTACAGCAAGAGCAACTGCTGCGGTGTATAGAGTTTTTTGTTGCGAAATAGCGCACCAAGCTTCTGGGAGGCTGATTTTGCGATGTTAGCAACATGGTCATGCCATGACATATTGCCGTTGACCGAGACACCTAGCAGCCCGATTGACGAGGATGAAGGAATGGTCGATCCTGCCATAATGATGTCAGGGCCCGCTGTATTGGCCCTCTTAGTAAACGTTGCTGCTTGGGTCTTTGCTGCATTGAACTGGACCAAATTTCGGTCGCCCCAAGTTTGAACTTTCTCCAGGTCTTGATTAATTGCTGTAATCTGCTCCTGTCTGCGGTGATGAGTCTCAGTCGCTGGTAAGGGTTTTTCTGATCTAAAGTGGGAGACAAGGGTACTGTCATCTGCAAAACTGTAAACAGGATTATTCGTTTCGATCAGCAGGTCATTAATATAGATGAGGAACAGAGTTGGTGAAAGTATTGCGCCCTGAGGCACGCCCGCGTTGATGGTGAATGTGTCCGAGATGTGTCCATCGACTGCAACATGTAGGGATCGGTTCTTAAGGAAACTGGCCAGCCATCTGCAGAGAGAGGCGGGCAGTCCCAAGGACGGCAGTTTGTTGAGCAGTCCGTCATGCCAAACTCTGTCGAATGCCTTTGAAATATCCAACGCAATCGCTCGAGACTCTCCGTAGTTTTCATTTGCCCTACTCCATATATGAGTGACATAGGCCAATATATCTCCTGTCGATCTCTCTTTGCGAAAGCCGTATTGATTATCGCTGATTATTCTGTTGCTCTCGAGGTACTTGAGTAGTTGCTGGTTGACTACAAGTTCCATGACTTTGGAGATTATTGGAAGCAAGGCAATCGGGCGATAGTTTGAGGGCGTGGTTTTCTTGCCTTTTTTTGGAACAGGTTGCACTCGAGCGACTTTCCAAGAGGATGGGTAAATCCCTTTTCTGTAAGAAAGAGAAAAAAGCCTGAAAAAAACAGGTGTTAGTTCGTTGGCGCAGTTCTTTAGCACGATGGCAGGTATTCCGTCCGGTCCTGATGCCTTTTGCGTATCTAGTTCTTTAAGGATTTTGCGAATATCACGATGAGAAAACTTGACTTCTGCCATGGTGGTGTTGATGTTCGGTATAGTGGGGAGAGTCTTGCTTTGGGGCACGTCTAAGGTAGAGTGCGATGAAAACATTTTGGCGAGCATGTTTGCTTTTTCCTTGGCTGTAGTCGCCGGGATGCCACGTTCGTCCGTCAAAGGTGGGAGAGACGTTTTTGTAAAGTTGTTACTTACTGCCTTTGCTACCGACCAGAAATTCCTGGAGCCACTGGGGCATTGCAAAAGTTTATTCCTGATCCTTTGATTGTGTTTGTCCTTAGTTTGGTCGATCACACGCTTGCACTCGTTTCTCGCTTCGATAAAATAATTGCGATTTTCAGCGGTCTGATTTTGCTGCCAGTACTTATAGGCTTGCTGTTTCCTTCCTACAGCTCTTTCGTATCTTTTGTCGAACCAGGGCTTTCCTTTTGATGGTAACTTGATGGAATTTGGGATGTATGCTTCCATTCCTGAGGAGATTACTTGCATGATCTCTTCGCAGCAGTCTGACGGGTCGTCAGTGGCAAAGCAGACGTCGAGCCAAGGAAAATCTAGGTAAAACTGCCTCAGATCGTCCCAGTTTGCAGAATTGTAATGCCAAATTTTGCGAGGCAATGGTGGATCCTTCTGTATGAGTGGCAATTCACAAACCGTTGTAATAAGTTTGTGGTCGGAGGTACCTAATGGCGGACCAACTGTAACCTTGTACTGGTCAGGATTGGTGGTCAGAAAAAGATCCAGGAGGGCGGCGAATTCGCCCCTCTCTGAGATTGCTGTGCTAAAATTATATTTATATTTGCAATAACCCAAATAATAATTTCTTGTAAAATTTTCAATAAAATTTGCATCTTTTTAATAATTTAAAATTCTACGTGCTTGCTGTTGCCAACTGTTGTGTATTTTTGGCTTTGAATTTATTTTAATTCGGAAATGGTGCATCCTATGGTGCTCAGAATATGTGCTCTTTGAGAACTGCCATTACTTTTAATAAAAGGCATTCTGAAAAAAATCTCAGCCACGTCTATATGAAAGATTTCGTTTCAAAATGTCAAGAAGCTGAAGCCGTTGGCGTTGGTAATAAAAAAGGGAAGAAGCTAGAGTTTTAGATGAAGATGTGCAGATTGAGGTTATTGACCAAGTTTAAATATAAAGCTATCAAAGTCTTATTTACTAGTAGTTACCGACGCGACGTATTCAGAGAATCTGTTAAAAAAGTAATGAAAAAACATTAATTTCACTCTTGCAAAATTTTCATTTTGCAAGGAGTTGGCGACGATGATCCGGGCAGAGGAATTACGTTTTGTGAAACCATCACAAAGAGAATTACGGCAACACGCAAATTTAGAAAAACGTTTGCTTCAGTGCTGAGTCTATTTTTTCCTAAGTCATGTATATAATCGTATAAATGTCGGTACTGCAATCCACTTTTTTTTATAGAGTGATTTCCGCAAAAAGTACATGTTTGGGCAGGAATACTGGGAGAAAATATCATAAGTTTTAAGAAAATTTAACCTGTCAAATTTATGCTGAAATGCTCAATTAGACTATAAAGCCCTCGATTGTTCTTGAAGTTGAAAACCAAAGAGCCTTACAAGGTTGTCCAAATTTGATCGAATATCTTCTACAAGATGCTGCTGTGGCGAGAGAGTGGTTGGGACAAACTTATCAAAACCAGTGGATTGGCAGAGAAGTTACAACTGAGTCACCGTCAAGATTACCTGACCTTATTTCTATGGATTTCTTTTTTTACAATTTACATTTAGTTTACAAAACACAGCTGGCTTGTCTGGAAGAATTGCGTAAGAAGATAACTGATGCTTGTCGAAGTATTCCATGAAAGGTTTTTCAGGATGTTAGGGATGAATTTGAAAATTGATGATGATTTTTCTTGATTAAGTAGTTTAAAAGGAGCGAAAAAGCGAGTATTTTCTATATAGTTAAAATAAATATAGTTTTAGAATTACAATAATATTTTAATTAAGGCTTGAGAACATTTTCATCATTTACCCTTATTTTCTAATTTTTCCTTTTTCTTGTACTTAATTGAATTCAATTTTAGTTTCTTGGGAATAAAGTCATTGTAAATAACAACAACAGGTAACCCTGTTTAGACTACATATCATAAAAAGAAGCATTTAACGTTTCGCTTAGTCAACTAACCTTCAGCAGAAATTAAGATAATATAGCTTCAGACTAAAATTTGGAGACAAAAACATAAAATAATACAGAATGATTAATTTGCAACACTATTTAAGATAAATATAACTTCTACACAAAGACATTTCAGACAATCTTAAAGAAAAAGAATAAAACTATTAATATATTTTAAAATTAACTATTAAAATAGGTATTATACAGGCAGAGTAAAATCGAGAATGAAATGTTTGAGAGTGTAAGGAGTCCACATCCTTTTGGCATGAAAAATTGCTTCTCCTAGAAAAATCCCATAATTTCTTTTGGATTTTGTTTCTTTAATTTTATGATATTGTAATATATTCTACTGAGATATTTTATGTCAGTTTTGGCGTTTACGGCATTTCCATTTTTTTTTAAATCTTGACCATTTCGTGTATTTTCCGTCTGTTTATATGGAAACATTGTTTTGAGATTTAACCCTATATTTTTAAATATAAAAACAAAACTTATCTTATTGTGAACACCGAAACAAAAATTTGATGACGGCATTGTAAAAAACTTTGTTACTGGTACTAACACATTTTTATCACTAACACAACAAAAACATTATTAGTTTACAGAAAGAAATAACTAATATTTTGACATTCTTGGAACTTGATTTACCAACAACTATTTTGGATATTTTTATAGAATAAGAAAGAGAAATCATACAGACTTTCTCAGGATCAAGATGCATAATAGCAATTTCTTTACTTTGTGTTCAAAACTATTTCATTTCGACATCCAAAGGAGTATCGAAAAGAGCTTCTTTTCGACACTGCGTTTGTTGTTAGTTGTATGGATATTAACAAAAAAATTATATCAAGGCTGATCTTAGCAAGGCGCGGCGCCGGCGTGGCGACGGCGCGGCGCCGCCGCCTTGAAAAAAATCTAGTAGTAACGACCACAAAAAATACAAGTTGGCGGCACAATTATCAAAATATAAAAAAATTTAAAAATTTTCAAAATAGAAAAAATACACATTTTAATTTTTTAACAAAAGGTCACATTGAGTAGTAACGGCGTCACAAATCACAAGATGACCGCAAACCTGATGATCGGAAAAAAAGATTTCATTAAAAACATTCAAAATTGAAAAAAAAAACAGTACAAAATACATGCATTAAAAGATATTTAGTGCACTCTCAGGTTAGGAAACTCCCCTTCCTGGTGGCGCGAAAAAATATGTTTATTTTAAACTAGTATCTTGATTTACTAAGTAGAACGCGATATTAAATTTGTACCCTTTTTGCCAACCTTTTTTATGTAAAGTATAAATTTATTATTAAAATAATAAGTAATTTAATTTAGTTCCGGGACAGTGATGAGGTTGCAAATAAAATTATATTTGCAATTGGTATTTCAAATATTTGTACTCTGATTTTTAGACTTTCGCAATTATTTAGACCCGTACTTGTTGTTTAAGATGCTAAATGTTAAAAAAATTATGTGCCTCGCCTTTATAAGCACACAAGAAACTTCTGAGAGAGATATTAGGAATAGAGTAAATTTTTTTTAAATCTCTTTTTCTCAACTTTTGCCCCCAAAAAACGGTTTTTCCCCAAAATCACCTTCCCTAAATTAGAGCCTTCCCATATGGTTATAGTCAGGGTTCTGGCCGAGAGGGGGGGAGGGTACGGGGTCCAGTTTTCGTCGTCCAAGGTCCTCATTTTGCCCCGGCTACATGTCCTGATAATTTCAAACCTCTAGCTATTTTGGAACATGCATAATTAAAGGGGTGTTTCACTTTGGTAAGCGTTTAATTTTTTCTGACATTACTTCAAAATATTCCGCATTTACAAGCGAGTTTGTAACAGCATTCTGTGACTTTCGCTTGGTCGAAGAGTGATGTAGAGATCACTCCCTGTTTTTAAATCCAGGCAGATGGATACGGTGTGGTGGTGTGGTCACCAGAAAAAGGAAGACGGAGCCACTACGGCCCCTGACTCTCCTTAATACACAAATAAATTTTGCGTCTGAGGTTAAATCACTTGGAGTTACCTTCGATGCTAAATTAACCTGGAATCTTCATTTAGAACGAAGACTAAAGAAGGCATACATTTCTTATGAACAGTGCCGCAGGGCACTGGGAAAGTCCTGGGTTATTAATTTGAGAGCTGGCAGTAAAAACAACTACCTCATAAGTTACCAAAGGTTTGAATTGACATGTCTGTACTCCTTTAGGTTGTAATTTTAGAACTGTCCGTCTGCCGGGTGTGAATGGTCGTTTTATTAGTTAAAAGTTTAAATTTAAACAAAAAAAAATTAAAATAGCTTATATCTACCCAATTATTACCAGCATAAATATTTGATGAAAATGGTCTAAGATCTTAACAAAATTGAAATCGAAGGCGTCTGCCGTTGAAAGTGATCGCTATTTCGAAGCAGACGAAGTCAATTATGTCAAAAAAAACGCTATGAACTTCCTCAAGGGTTACCGCCGTTATATTTGTGTCAAAATATTACTCAATATATTACTAATCAAAGTTAAAAGAGAAAACTTTGGCAGACGGTCGCATTCAAATCGCAGACGGTTTAAAGTTGAAAAGTTAAAGACAAATATCTTGACTTTAATTGCAAACTTTAGCCTATAAAAAGTGACCTATTTGGATTAAAGATTTGCGAATTTTTTTTTAATTAAAGAATTAAATTTTTAAAATAAGCGTTTAACATAATATCAAAAAACGCCGTCAACTTTCTCACAAGTTACTTTAAATTTTTTTGACAGAATATTATTATTGTTGTGTAAGTAACGAAGACGTATAAAGAATATTTCAGCAGACGATCACATTTTAAGAACAGACGGGCCTAAATTGGTTGCTTTCAATATAATAAGGTACGCGTAATATAATTTTTTCATTAAAACGTCCTCGGGTGTAGAGCTCCTTAAGAAAAAAAAATAAGTGAAAAACAAGCTATACCGAAATCTGAAAATGACTGTGTGACTCATCCCCAAATTCCTTTCTAAAAACCCACAAAACCCCAATATGACGAGCGACAAGTTTAGGCGTGCATAGGGAATACGTTAGTAAATTAACAATGTTAAAAACAATTAATTTTTAAAATATGATAGTGTATATTTACGCAAATTTATTTGATATAAAACTATGTGTCACTTACTGCCTACATTTATCAGTTTCGACTTTAGTGATATTATATTTATTTAATTTCAACCACCCTATAATAACAAAAATACTACCCATTTTTTAAATAAAACATTTATATTTTTAGTAGGGTTTAGAATAAACCTTAGTATCAAGTTAATACCATCGCAGAAAAAAGTTGGTACAACAAAAAGAAACAAAAATAAAACTCACAAACAAAATGTATGTAGCAAGCAATACGATTATAGATAAATAATATTATTATTAAGAAAATTAAAATTCAAAATGTCCAAGGTGGCTTAAAGCTCCAATCAATTTTTTTAGCTTTGTCTATTGGATTTCTTCCTTGGGGCACTGTACCATCATGGTTCCTAAGAAACAAATCTAGCCTTGCTTCATTTACACTAATACCATTATGCCTACCATACATCCAGCACACAAATTTTTCAATGTCTTCAATTTGCTCTTCCGATATATCCTGGGAATGGCCGAAAGAAGCAAAAATGTTGGCAATAATTACGTCTTTCTCGATAATGGTAAAAAGATTTATTTTACCTTTTCGAACAAATGATGGAGTATAATCACTGCCTGTTAAAGCGTGATAGGCAGGTAACGCTTGGGAAATGATGTCTCCTAAATTTCTGTATACACGTTCTGAGAGCTACTTATATCCAGTCGAACATATATCGAGGCTCGACAATATGAAACATCGCTGACAACCAAGGATTTATTTCAATACTGCATTAGATATATCGAACACATCAGGCCAGTTTTTATCCAAATTTGCACTCAATTTGTTAATTTGTGCATATTTTCCACCGCTATTATTAATATGTCGGTATGGGATACACGCATCACAACATTTGTATTTTCTGGTAGTTGGGCTGTATGAAATATAATCCTGGTATCAGCTTTGTTATGACTGCAATATAAAACCTTATTTAGAGGTTTTATATTGTAGTCATATCGAAGCTGATACTAGGATTATATTTCATATAGCTAAACTACCAGAAAATACAAAAAATGTTGTGATACGTGCATCCGATACCGATATATTAATAATAGCAGTGGGAAATATTCATAAATTAGCAAACGGAGTGCAAATTTGGATAGAAACTGGACTTCAGTCAAAAAATAATTTGAGATACGATTCTGTTAACGATATATACAGAAATTTAGGAGACAACGTTTCTCAAGCTTTACCTGTCTATCACGCTTTAACAGGCAGTGATTATACGCCATCATTTGCTCGAAAAGGTAAAATAAAGCCTTTTAACATTATCGAGAAAGACGTAAATATTGCCTAAATTTTTCCTTCTTTTGGCCATTCCCAGGATATATCGGAAGAGCAAATTGAAGGCATTAAAAAATTTGTGTGCTGGCATAATGGTAGTAGTGTGAATGAAGCAAGGCTAGATTTGTTTCTTAGGAACCATGATGGTACTGTGGTGTCCCAAGAAAGAAATTCAATAGACGAAGTTAAAAACTTTGATAGGAGCTTGATGCCACCTTGTCGAAAGGTATTAATAAATAAAATAAAAAGGGTTAATCAAGTTTGCGCCATCTGGAACTATGCAACAAAGCCTAATCCAAATTTTTTTAATCCTGAAGAACATGGCTTGGTTTCAGTCGATGGAAGATACCAATTGGAATGGTTTACTGGACCGCAAGCCCCTCCTACAATTCATGAGAAATGCAAAATCCGAGGCAAAATCCCACGTCCGGACATATATGAAGATGAAATCCCACCCACAGACATAGATGAAGATGAAATATTTTACAATGCAAGTAGTGATGAAGATAAATAGTACATTAAAATTTGCATTTTAATTTTCTTAATAATAATATTATTTATCTATAATATTATTGCTTGCTACATAGATTTTGTTAGCGAGTTTTATTTTTGGTTCTTTTTGTTGTAGAACTTTTTCCTGCGATGGTATTAACTTGATACTAAGGTTTATTCTAAACTCTAGGTTTAGGTTTTATTTATAAAATAGGTAGTGTTTTTGTTATTATTGGGTGTTTGAAATTAAATAAATATAATATCATATAATCATATAACATCACTAAGAACTGACAAATGTAGACAGTAAGTGACACATAGTTTTATATCAAATAAATTTGCGTAAATATACACTATCATATTTTAAAAATTAATTGTTTTTAACATTGTTAATTTACGAACGTATTCCCTATGCACGCCTAAACTTGTCGCTCGTCATATTGGGGTTTTTGTGGGTTCTTAGAAAGAAATTTGGGGATGAGTCACGGCCTATTATTTTCAGATTTCGGTATAGCTTGTTTTTCACTTATTTTTTTTTTCTTAAGGAGCTCTACACCCCAGGACGTTTTAATGAAAAAATTATATTACGCGTACCTTATTATATTGATAGCAACCAATTTAGGCCCGTCTGTTCTTAGAATGTGACCGTCTGCCGAAATTTTCTTTATACGTCTTCGTTACTTACACAACACCAATAATATTCTGTCAAAAAAATTGAAGGTAACTTGTGAGGAAGTTGACGGCGTTTTTTGATATTATGTTACACGCTTATTTTAAAAATTTAATTCTTTAACACAAAAAAAAATCGCAAATCTTTAATCCAAATAGGTCACTTTTTATACGCTAAAGTTTGCAATTAAAGTCAAGATATTTGTCTTTAACTTTTCAACTCTAAACGGTCTGCGATTTGAATGCGACCGTCTGCCAAAGTTTTCTCTTTTAACTTTGATTAGTAATATATTGAGTAATATTTTGACACAAAAATAACGGCGGTAACCCTTGAGGAAGTTCATGGCGTTTTTTTGACATAATTGACTTCGTCTGCTTCGGAATAGCGATCACTTTCAACGGCAGAGGCCTTCGATTTCAATTTTGTTAAGATCTTAGGCCATTTTCATAAAACATTTCTGCTGGTAATAATTGGGTAGATGTAAGCTATTTTAATTTTTTTTGTTTAAATTTTAAACTAATAAAGCGACCACTCACACCCGGCATACGGACAGTTTTAAAATTACAACCTAAAGGAGTACAGACAGGTCAATTCTAACCTTTGGTAACTTATGAGGTAGTTGTTTTTACTGCCAGCTCTCAAACTATATGAAATCCACGGTCGTAATGTGAATCTATATACTGCTAACATAAGACCGATGATTGCCTATGAAGCCGTAGTTTGGTGGCCCAAGAATCAGCAAAAAAACGGCAATGCTTAAGCTCAGCCAGGCACAGAAAACTGCCTGCCTAACCATAACGGGAGCTATGAGAACAATCCCAACCAAAGCCATGGAAGTAATGTTGTGCATGCCGCCCCTAGATATTTATTTAAAGAGGTGGCTCAGAGTCATTGGTGGGCAACTCAGCGTAGAATGTGGAGAGATTAGATGCCGCCTCTGGTAAGAGGCAGTCGGACGGCTGAAACTACTACAGGCTAGCGCAGACAGCATACCTTCCAAGTTTGTCTTCGAGAAACTCTACGATGTTGAAATAAAACCAAATGAGCCTATAACCGGAGGTGCGGTTAACGTTTCAAAAACCAACGAAGGAGGCAGGCAGTGACTTTTACTCCTGTAGCTTGCGAATTGAACTCCAATGGTCTATGGAGGTACACGCAAGCATAGTTCAGTCTGAATTTGCTGCTATAGTCATAGCCGAAAAAGAGATCGTTCGCAGGAATACTGAGGACAACAATATTAAAATCTAAACGGATAGTAGACAAGTACTACAAGCCCTGAAAAGTTACAAACTTACAGCCAGGTTAGTGATAGAATGCCACAATTCACTGGAGGATGCCGCTCGCAAAAATAGAATTTTTGTATACTGCAAATGGACATGCATAGTGCGAAAGCAACAAATTAGCGGATAAATTGGCTATATAGGAAGACAGCCAGTTCAAACTTTATGGGAGCCGGCCCTTCAAACCGACCTATCGAAGACTTTAGGGCAAGATGGGGCGAAACAACTAACTGTCGGCAAGCCACGGAGCTACTAAGCTGCCTCAATGAGTCTGCAGCAAAGACATACCCGAGTATGTCAAGGAAGAACCTACTGCTTATGGCGAGGATTATGACTGGACACTGCCAGCTAAGAAAGCATCTCTACACAATGAGATTACGCGAGACACCTCTATGCAGAGGCTGTGACCAAGAGGACGAAATAGTAGGGCATCTGATCTACGATTGCGACGCTCTTTCAGAATTAAGGGAATCCTTTTTGGGAGAACGATAGCAAACCATGGCTTTTCTCAGAACAGCCTCTTTGGGCAACATCGACGCCTTTTTTATAACACTAGGCTGGGCGATGGTCTAGATAGATTGGTTGACCTAGAGAGAATGCACAGGGGATCCAATGGGGCCTAAGGGTTTAAGGCCACTCTCTCACCATTTCCAGTTGCCAGATTCCAGAACAGTATTCTGTAGCATATACAACAATTTGCATAACTTTCACAATTTTGTATTGTCAAAATATATATAAATAAAGATAATAAATAGCTACTTGCAATATTCCGTTTTTTTACATGTGTTTCCATGTTTGCAACACAATCGGAATTTATTTGAGGCAGTTTTACAATTTTTTTTTATTAATTCAACAATGTTCCTGGTGCCAGAAAAGGATATAAAACTAGATTTATTTTTTTTACATCCCTCAATACTATCCCAAAATTTTAAAGTCTAATCTTTCTGGCAGTTGATTTATATCAGACAATTAAAGTTTACAAATACAAATAATGCCGACATTTGGTTTCAGTTTCAGTAAATGCGCGCATCTATTTGCCTCATGATTTAATAAATTCAAGATATGACCTTCAGATGTAGGTACGTCATGTGGTGAGTATAATTTTGGCTAGTAATAATGCTCGTAACAAAGGAATAACAGATTGTTACTATGGTTACTTGCTCAGCGTATGACGTAGATATATCTGAATATCATATTCTTATTTCTACTGTTTTCAGTCATACAAAATTATCCACCAAGCAATCCGGGCCTATAACTCCAAACTGTAATGTGGGCTTTAAATTAGCGTAAAATAGACAACCTAATATTATTAAATAGGTACCGTCTCGTGCACCGAAAATTAGCAGAGTATTTTACGCTCTCGCAAATGCTTGTTTTCCAGCTTTCGGATTTCGCGAGCGGAACAATAATTTTACCGTCGTGTTTACGTACTTTAATAGACTTATTCCTGGATTCGTTATTTCGTCGATGGATTTATGAAAGTTCCGCATTTTGCGAATACCCGAGAAATTAATTTGTTTGCATCCAAATTCAGTTTTGAATCAGCCGACCTCTCGCGTAATAAGCAAGTAAAGAAAATTCTGCTGTTCTAATCCTTCATAGTTTCGTAACGATTGTTAGTATCAGCA
>MU192318.1:18748-29831 GCA_016904865.1 Pissodes strobi | reverse complement strand
AGCCAGATTTGGGACTATACGCTAACCACTCACGGAGGCTTTTTTTTTCGTTTACTTTAACTTTGTAAAATGCTGAACTTGGTAAGTGCCTGGTTCTTTTACCGTCAAATTGTTTCGCACACCCACTTATATATTTTTAATAAAATATTCATGGAAATTTAAGCTTATATTCTTCAGCCAGTCTGCTAGATCAAGTGGAAACGCCTTTTCACCTTCTTGAGAAGTAAGGTCCTTATTGGTTGCATTGTCAATTTATGAAGAACTGATGTCACCACTGTCACCAGAGTGAGTGTTTTTTATTTTACGATCTATTATTGCTGGTAGAAGGATTTACTTCTTCATATACTGAACTAGACATTTATTTCAACACATGATGGTTTTCTTGCTCCACCAGAATGTTGACATAACATTGCATTTTTCTGCTTTTCTTTTTCATTTTTCCTTAATTTAATATTCTTCCGCTTCTCACTACCACTTTTATACTTCTTGTAACTCATCGTACTTATTAATCTGAAATTAAAAACAAAATAAAAATGTTTTCTATTAATTTACTTTAAACTTCAAGACAATAATAAACAAAAAAATCTATTATTACATAGAAGGTATACCTATATATAACTTACCTTAAAATTACCTTTAGGGGTAAACAATTTCATGCACGGATACAAAATGATACGTCACTTAAAAACTGAATGCATGAGAAAATGTGTATTTTAAACAATTTTTTTATAACTATGTAGCCTTTTTACGTTGGCTTTTTGTTAGGCCCGGGCCTAATGGTAAAATAGGCCCTGACAAAAAAGTTTGCTCTCATTACCTATATAGGTCAAATTAGCAACTATATAGCAAAGTTTCCAAAACAATCATTTGACATCAATGTTGCCTTTAAAACTAATAACTCAATAGGAAAATATATAAAAAACAACAAAACTAAAACAGAAAAATCAAATAAATCAGGAGTATATAAACTATCATTTAATGACTGCCCAAAAATTTACATAGGCCAATCGGGTAGAAGTTTTTCTAAAAGGATAAAAGAACATTTTAGAAGTTTCATTAATCATAAGACAGATTCTCATTATTCAAATCACTTACTAGAATATAATCATAATTTCGATCACAATTTTTTGCACACTGAGAATAAAGGTGTTAGATTAAATCTGTTGGAGTCCCTGGAAATTAATAAATTTAAAAACACAGATGTTATGCTAAATTGTCAATTAGACCTAAATAGATCACCCTTGTCAAATCTATTTTAAAGACCCCTTTTTTATTAAACCATTTATTATACCTATAATAACCCTTATTTACCGAACCTAATATTATTGCTTGCATAAAAATAAAGAAAAACCAAGTCTGTAGAACCGATAGGGCGACAACAACATTTTGTAATATTGCCATTCATTCTTGATAAAGCTACTGTGTAGTGAAACATGGCGAATGACAATTAGTTAATTCGAGTTTCAATTATAGTGGAATTTTAAGTAAAATTGTGTTTTACTTGTTTATATCTTATATATATGGAGTTCCACCAAGTATCCGCAAATTCAATTAAAAATAAATATTAACATATGAATCATGAAAGTTTATTCGAAGCAAACTACTAAAGTGTATTCAAATGGTCTCTTTGTTTAGAGCTCCAGCCAGGTAAACAAGCGGCGTGGCCGCGTGTGTCTGCAGCACTCGCGAGGCTCTTCGGGCCTCGTTTGTATAACCTTCGGTCACACATTATTGCCACGCTATTTTCCGTACCGTGACCTATAATTAGAAAGCCCTTATAATTAGATTTACCAATGGCTAGTCTAATTTTACCGTGATAATTTTCTAATTGGTTACCATGGTAAATAACTTGTCAACGTCAATCGTTAAATTTTTTTATCTTTACCTAAATACCAAATATCAAATCTCTAAGTTGTACGATTGACGAATTATGACGATTTTTTTCTTTTTTTATTGGTTACCATAGCAACCAATTTTTTATGCTTCATAAACAATCCCAAGTACCATACTATATATTGTATTAATGATATACATATTATTAATTGGTTGCCATGGTAACCGACTTGTCAACGTCAATTGTTAATTGTTTTTTAATCTTTACCTAAATCCCAAATATCAAATGTCTAAGTCGTACGATTGACGAATTATGACGATTTTTCACTTATATTTGGTTACCATAGCAACCAATTTTTTAGTATCAAATTAGGCTTCATAAACAATCCCAAGTACCGTACTATATCTTTTATTAGTGATATACATATTATTAATTGGTTGCTATGGTAATCATGTTGTCAACAAAAAATGCTAACATACTTTCACCTCTACTTATAAATTGACATCGAAAAAAAGAAAAGTTGGTCCTTGTTTACACGTACAAAAATGCCAAAAAAACGTTAACTTGTCCTGTTTTCACACCCTGTATATTAAACATCGTAACCAAAATCAATAGGCTTCGAGGGTTTGTGTACCTCTACCTCTATGCCAAATTTCAAGTCGCTATGTTCAAAATTGCGACTTGAAATTGCCAATAAACCGTAACTTGTCCTGTTTTCACACCCTGTATATTAACCGATCGTAAACAATATCAATAGGCTTCGAGGGTTTGTGGACCTCTACCTCTATGCCAAATGTTTCTGTAGAGATGGAGGATATGGAGGTACGGCTATCTATTTGAAAAGGGAAGTTGAATACAGGATTAGAGAGGACTTAATTGCATTTTCTGAAGTAGGTACTTTTGAATTTATTGAAATAAATGTAAACTCAAGGAAAATTTTAATATTGTCTGTATATCGTACATTAGTAAATACTATTCACAGTTTTTTAATTAAAATGGAGTCTGTGTTAAGTATTCTGTTAAATGAAAATTGTATTTGTTTTGTTGCAGGTGATTTTAATCTTGATGTTTTGAATTTTAGGGATAACCATGCCAAAGATTTTGTTTTACTATTGGAATCATTCCATTTTAAACCATCTGTTCTGGAATACACAAGAGTGAGTGGAGATTCAAGGACTTGAAGCCGAGGTGGTAAGCACTCATATATCTGATCATTTTGCACAATTTTTTTTTTTTAATTTACCTGTGGCAAATTCTATAAATGGGGAGAATAAAAATGTCAGTAAACGTATATTTTCAGTATCAAACAAAAATAACTTTAAATATTCACTGTCCATTCAGGGTTGGGAATCTGTGTATTTTGTTTCTGAAGCCCTTGTGGACTGCCAGTGGGAATGCTTTATGAAAATCGTGGGGCCAATTTTTGATGAAACTTTTCCAATTGTATCAATTCGAGAAAAACAAAGGGCAAAAAAGGGTAATTTCTTCTCCAGAGGTTGCTGCTTGCAAGGGAGAACTGGATATTTAATTATATAATTATATATAATTTATCTGTTTTCGTTCTAAACAGAAAAATAAGGACATTCCTCAGGAAATTTTGTTGGATAATCATCATGTAACCCTATCAAGATCTACTAGATTTTTAGGTATTCATGTTGATCAGAACTTGGATTGGACCGAGCATCTAATGAGTGTTTGTGGCAGAGTGAGCAAGGCTTGCTATTCTTTGAGAATCATAGCAAGATATCTGAATCTACAACATCTGAAAGTTGTCTACTTTGCAAGAATTTATTCGGTACTTAGGTATGGGATAATTTTTTGGGGTAATAGTATAGATGCAGGTCGAGCATTCATGGCGCAAAAAAGAGCAGTGCGAACTATGCTAAATCTGCGTAAGGGGCATTCATGCAGGGGCATTTTTCGGGACTTGGGGCTTCTTACTCTGGCAGGTCTATATGTATATGTATATGAGTGCTTATTATTTCTCTTTAAGAACATAGAAAAATTTCAGCAATTCCAGCCACAGCATAATATTCCAACAAGGTATGTGGGCCTAAATGTGTCAATGCATAGACTCTCTGCAACAGGAAGAGGATCCACTTACTCTTGTGTAAAATTTTTGAATAGGATGCCTGATATTATAAAAGCGGAGCAAAATTTTTACATATATAAAAGAAAAATTAGGACAATTTTAATTGACTTGGAGCCATATACAGTTAAAGAGTTTTTAGAGCATAGAGTAGAGTAGTGTTTTAACAGTGTATGTTTTCTTTTTTATTCTATGTGAAATTGTGTTGAATATAATTGTTCATGGTGTTAAGTAACATAAGTTTAGGTTAATAGCTTGGTAGCTGACATATTTTTTCTTGACGCTTATTATTCAACTGTAATTTTAAACTCTAGGTGTTTGTTTACAATTTTTGAATAAAAGATATTTTGAATTTGAATGTCAAGTCGCTATCTTCAAAATTACGAACTGTAAATGCCAAAAACGGCAACTTTTCTTATTTTCACACCCTGTATATTAACCAATCGTAGCCAAAATCAATAAGCTTCGAGGCTTGTGGACAGTGGACTTCTACCTCTATGTTAAATTTCAAGTCGTTATCTTCAAAATTGCGATCTGTAAATTCCAAAAAACGGCAACTTGTCCTGTTTTCACACCCTGTATATTAACCGATCGTAACCAAAATCAATAGGTTCCGAGGGTTTGTGGACCTCTAACTTTGTGCCAAATTTCAAGTCGCTATCTTTAAAATTGCGACCTGTAAATGCCAAAAGACGGTAACTTGTCCTGTTTTCACACCCTGTATAACAATTAGAGCAAAAGAGCAAATGAAGAAAATAAGTGTCTTATCGAATACTTTGATTTGACATAAAAAAAGAAAAGTTGGTCCTTGTTTACACGGACAAAAATGTCAAAAAAAGATAAGTTGTCCTGTTTTCACACCCTGTATATTAACTGATCGTAACCAAAATCAATAGGTTCCGAGGGTGTGTGGACCTCTACCTCTATGCCAAATTTCAAGTCGCTATCTTCAAAATTGCGACCTGTAATCGATTTCATCACATACACACACATACATACATACAGACTAAAAGTCCGTTATAAAGCCCTATATTATAGATAAGGGCTTTCTAATGAACACATCTGCTCACTATATACAACACATATACATATAATCAACTTGGCTGGACGCTAGAAACCATAGCCTCATCATACCAGTGAGATAATTCCTAGTTATATCCATAACTGGATAATCGAGGGAAATTTCATCGGTGGTGCGCATGGTCTATAAAATGAATTAATTAGTTCGTTCTCCAGACCATGGAGCGCACCACCAACTGCTTAGCAGAACGAAATGATGGATGGAATGATCGTCAAAGTAGCCAAACTAGTAGCGTAAGTAAGTAATACACATACGTCCAACGATTATGAATACTTCTTTTGATTTGTACAAATAATAGATCTAAGCTTATCGTTGGCTGATTAGTATAAACTGAGCATTTAAATACATCTAAACCAAAATAAATCTCAAAGTTTAAAGTAAAACGTTGCGAAATAATTCTTAAAAAAGTAGGGGCAAGCTAAGGTCAGATGACAATTTTATTTGCCTTTGCTAGATACTTGTTCTAAAGAAAACAGTGGGAGATTCTCATATCTACCTACAGGATGGGGCAACCTGAATGCCGACTATGGATTGAAAGATTATTCACGCCCACAATTCTAATGAAGAAAGAGTGAGAAAAGTAAATTTACTCTTACCAGTCCATGCACTAATAAGCTGCAATTGATTGTGTTTGGCGAGAACGCAACACGAGTCATAATTCTACATTTTCCTAAACTTACGATTTCGGCCGAATGCCTTCGGAAAGTGAAAAACAGTGTTGTTATTGTCGGATTTTCGAGGGGACGGGTATTATCGATTATATGGTGGATTTGCAGGGGTTTAATCGTTTATTGAATGCAGTTAGCAGTGATGTTTAGTTTATTGTTTATTTGTTAACGTAATTTATCAAATTTAACGGGAACGCGCCACGGCTGTCCTAATCCATGGAACTTTGTACTCGTGTAGTGTACAAAATGGAAGGACTTTACATTTATCGATTTCGATGAAGCCACATGGTAGGAAAGCCTTTAGTGTGCTTATCTTTCGTTGTTATCTCGGTTGTTATTAAATAAATAGTATATTATTTTATATGGAGGAAAAGTGATACTTTTCATGGCGCGCTCGTGTTTAACAGCCGAACGGAGTGAGGCTGGTAATAGAGAGCAAGCCATGAAAAGTAACTTTTCCTCCAAATAAAATATGCTGTTTTTTCTTCAAATGTCGACATATTAATGCAAAAACATCTCTTAATAGCAATAATATCTAATTATTATTAAAGGTAAATGGGTTCGCAAGGCGACTTAGACCACGGTCGTAGGTGGCCTTGCTTAGACCGGTGTCGGTGAATATAATGTAACATAAAGCTGTCAGTGGACACTGTCAACAATAATTATTTTTTTAAGATGGCGTCTCCGATTGCGTTTTAATTCCGTATTGATAAGCAGTTATTGAGTAAATTCGATTAAATAATAACCAATTTGTTCCTAAATTAGTGATTTTTAGAAATGCAGTCACAAATTGAGTGATAAATACAAATTGTAGTTTAATAAATCTTGAGTTGTTGACGCTTATTTTGTTGTCTGTTTGTATTGTATCTATGTTGCTATGACAACACTTTTACCTCCGCCGGCGGAAAAGTGAAAAGTAAAGCTCCGGCGGAGGAAAAACGAAACTTCACGGCCGCCTACACAGTCGAGTAATGACGGATTTGCTGACGTTTGAAGAAAAAATATATTATGGGCTGGTGTTCCACGATGCACACCTCGTCGATCAGCCTATTTTATTTAGATATACAGTGACAATTCAAATTTGGTTGGTTAATAAAAACTGAACTTTTAAGGTAACTGAAGAAATTTATGTAATATCATAATTTTAATGTCGGTTAATAAAAAAAAAATATAAAGATTGAACCGTTTTCCATTTGTAACAAGGGTGCAAGAAAAAATGGTGTTATTCATTGTTTTTATATGTAAATTTAATCATTTTAATATTCACTTAACAACAGTTGTTACCTGGTTCACTGTGACAACATTATTTTCGATTCTGAATCCGTTTCGTTTCTGGTTTAGATAAGATAACTTCTCTAAATTGTTGTTTTTTTTTTGAATTGATATTAATCGATTTATCTTCTTTCCAAAAAAGTTAAGATCAATCAAATATTTCCGCCTTAAATTACAATTTTATCTACATTTTTTGGTCCTCATGCTAAAGTTATCTGCGTCGGTTTTTATTGTATTATCTGTATTTTCTTCAGCTTTTGATATTCCTGAACATTTTAAAAAATATATAATTATCTTTCATTTTGTGAATCCAAAACTTATTAAAAAGTTTAATTTATTACATGCGGAGGGCCATTCGTGAAATGGTGTACTAAAAACGATATTCTGGAAATAAAAAACTGGCCTATTGCACCGACGACATTAGGAACATTTAATATTAAGTTTCGTAAAAATGGTCATAATATTGCAATGATACTCACTTTTTTGGAAAAAATATAAAAAAAAAAACAAATCAATTGACACCATCATTTTTCAAAATGAATAATTTTTGAGAGGTTACCTTATCTCAGCCACACCCCTAACTTCAATGACATCTGTAAGTGGCATGTAGGTAATTAATTAGTAATTAAATATTTTGAAATTCCCCAGGGCACGATCTTAGGGCCACTCTTATTCGTCATTCATTAATCATTTGCTTAGGGAATTGGAAGTTCGTGGTACAGTGTTATAGATAGTATGCCGACGATACAGCCATAACATTTATTGCTGACTCCTGGGAAGAAGTGAGGGGGAAGGCTGAAAGAGGGATAAAAATACTAAAAAATTGGTTCAGTTATCATTGAATTAAAAAAAAAACCTTATATAGCATTTATCCTGATTGGATTGGATTGATACTGATGAATGATGACAGCATAATACATGAAGTTTAACACACTAAGTATTTCGGCATTCTTCTGGACCAGCATTTGAAGTGGGATGGACATATACAGAAACTTTCTGTTTATCTGCTGAGAGGGTTCTTATTAGGGTTGCCAGGTGTCCTGGGGTTCGCAGGATGTCCTGGATTCAAGGTCCATACATATGCGTTCTACTGAAAGTATTCGCAGGACGTTAAATATCCTGCATTGTATGAAAGCCTTGCCAAAAATAATTCCGGCTAAGGTATTTCATAATTTATGGAACAGAGCAATAATTGGAAAAAAATTTTATGAAGCGTTTCAAATTATAAAGTCCCTGAGAGATAATATTTAACACACTGGAATTATCTCGATGGCCTGGTCGAGTATCATATAGCGTGGCCTCGGAATACTTTCCCAAATATTCGTGATAGATTTGGGATTCAGAACTAAGGCAAATCAGAGTTAGTCAATCATTGAGTGTTAAATTCTATCATAATTCAGGATTCTATTCTTATCCACTAACACTCAACCACATCCAGAAATTTTCTGAAATTATCATCTCTAAGACTCTGTTAAAAGTTGAAATATTAAAAAAGATTAAAGAAAGAACGAAGTAAATAATCTGTGAACGTCTTCCTCTCTTCGTGAAACTGCGAACTGAAAGTGATAAAGTGAAAGACATTTGTGGATGATAATCGTTTACAATACAATCAAAAACAAAATAAAAATGGCGACCGATATCGACGTTGATTCTGAACCTCTGGAGTATTCTTACAAATGTTTATTTATTTATTTATTTATTTATTTATTTATTTATTTACAAATTTGGTACACTACAGAATAAGATATTCTAAATGGTACAACACATAATCAATGGAATGTAGAACAAAGTGACTTAGCTAGGTACACACAAAAAAGGTAAATTTACGCATTCCTTAACATTCTCTTTACAGATTCCAAACTAACATAAAAAATATCACAATCAGGGAAAAACCTATTATAGTTATAAACTAAACGATCGACAAAAGCATTAAAGCCATAGTTAGTTCTGTGATAACGCTCATAAAATAACTGTACTTGTCTTGTACGTCTTATAGGAATTAAAAACGTGATTAAATTTAAAAGATCAGTGCAGTCAATGCCGCCATTAACAAGTTTGTGGAGAAACAGTAAATATGCTTGTCTTCGACGACACTCAAGACTTTTGATGCCACAAAGCAAAAGTCTAGTATTGTAACGAACGTTACTATAAGGAAAGTGAAATTTATACAAAAGATATTTAAGAAATTTACTTTGAACTGTTTCAAGTCTTTGTACATGACAAGCGTAATGTGGTGACCAGATCACAGAACAGTACTCTAACAAACTACGAACTAGACAATTGTACAAACAAGTAATTGCTTTTGTATCTCTAATGTGCTTTGAATTTCTTTTAATGAAACCCAGCATCCTATATCCTTTCAGAACGATGCTATCTATGTGCAGATTAAATGTTAGGTCTGTGTCGAATATTATTCCAAGATCGTTAATAGATGATACATGTTCGATTGTTGTATTACCAATGGTATAAGTATTGATCGATGGATTACGACGTTTGTGGAAACTAATTGATTTACATTTGGAGATATTTATTGACAAGAAGTTAGATTCGCACCACTCAACAAATATATCAAGATCAAACTGCAGGCCGTTAAGAGCCAGGACCAACAGTGCTGAAGAGTTTGAGGTCGTCGGCGAATAAGAGGCACTGAGATGATTTGAAACATGAAAGAACATCGTTAATAAATAATACGAACAGCACAGGACCCATATGTGAACCCTGGGGAACGCCAGACGTCACAATTACATCACAAGAGACCGAACCACAAATAATAACACGTTGACGACGCTGAGATAGGTAAGATTTAATTAATTTAATGTAACTACCAGAGACACCGATCTCGGACAATTTCTTAATGAGTAAAAGATGGCAGACACTATCGAATGCTTTAGATAAATCAGTATAAATACTGTTAACCTGACAGCCAGCTTCAACGGATGAAAAAAGAAAGTTTTGATAAACTGCTAGGTTAGTACAAGTAGAACGACCCCTATAAAAACCATGTTGTTCAGGTATAATGTAACTTTTATATGTGTTAAAAATTTCATCAGTAAGAACTGACTCAAAGAGTTTAGGTATGGCAGAAAGAAGAGATATGCCTCGATAATTACTGACAATCGATCTATCACCCGATTTATAAATTGGAAAGAGGTTAGAATTTTTCCACATCAAAGGAAAGTAGCCGGCGTCCATTGATTTTTGAAAGAGAATTTTTAATGGGTTTACAAGGGAGGTGCAACATGATTTCAATAATAAAGGTGGAATGCCATCAGGGCCAGCTTTTTTAGATATATCCAAGGATGTTAATTTCTCCCTAATTTCCTCAGTGGTAAAAATATGAAAAGACAATAAGGTAGAAAATTTTACAGGGCTATTATTAGTTAAATCTACATTCTCGTGATTTGAATAGCAGGACTGAAAGTGCGAGGCGAACGCGTCAGCAATATCATTTGTATTATTGAGTGATTGATTATTGTACTGCATTATGCTGGGTAGATTAAAACACCCTTTAAACTTTTCATATAGGACCAAAAATGTTTGATATTTTCGGGAATCAGATGTTCTGCTTTAGAGACAAAAGTTAAGTAACACAAGTCTGTTCGAAACTTGACTTCCCGTCTTATGCTGGAAAAGGCTTCATAATCACTCTGCAAGCCGGATCTTTTAAATCTTCTGTGCAGTCTGTTCTTTTTGGCGATAAGTTTACGCAGATCTTTATCAAACCAACAGGGATATTTCTGACTTTTAATAGTTTTTTTCGGGACATAGATATCTATACCCTTGAAAAGGATCTCGTAAAATTTCTGGACGGCCAAATCGATGTCCAAAGTGGAACCCAAAAATGACCAGTCTGTCGAATCATAGAAATTGTTTAATTCCGTAAAATTGGCATCGTCGAAGAAAATGTTGTGCGAAAAAAAAGTTATCAAGTGTTCAGGTATGTGTTAGTTGTGGCTCTGTGTTCCATCCTAGCTGTTTTCAAAGAAAAAAAGGCCTAACCATTGATAAAACACGGGTAATCTGTTGTTTAAAAAACATAACCTACAGAGGTGAGGATGTAAACAAACTTAATCCAATTGTAATGGAAAATATTGTCACGACTAACAACCATCCGAACGTTTTTGTGCTACCCTATAGAA
>MU192318.1:0-18738 GCA_016904865.1 Pissodes strobi | reverse complement strand
TAAGCAAAGTTGTAATTCTGTTAAGAACCCACGGGAAAAACGTAACAATATGTTGTTTAAATTGGTTTTAAAGCAATTACAGGACCAAAACTTGCTTATTCAAGAGGAATATAGCAAGGCAAAGGAAAATTTAGCTGATATAACTGAAAAATATAATGAGCTCAAAAACAATGGCGGAGAAAGTAATAAAATTCCACCTCATTCTTATGCTGGTGCACTAAAAAATCAGTCCATAATTATTGTGAAGCCAAAAAAAGAACAGGATAGCAAGAATACAAAGGATGCTATAAAAGAAAAAATTAATCCAGCTGGGTTACAAATATCAAAATCTTTAAGGCGAAAACGCTCTGCAATTTATTTTTATTAAAGATTTTGCACGGAATACAAAGTTTCAATTCAAGGACTGTAAAGCCAGATCAGCAGTCTGCTCAAAATGTAGTGGGTCTCATTCTTATAAAGACTGTCAATCACAAGTAACCAAGTGTGTAAATTGTGTAAATAAAAACAATATGAACAAAAATCAATTAATCGATACTAATCACTCTGCATTAGACCGAGATTGCCCTTGTCGAGCTACCATCATTCAGGAATTTAATAAAAGAGTCGATTATTCTATATAAGTAAGCACTAAATCAATCAACTTTTATATTTATAAATACATAGGTAGTTTTAATAATAATTATTAAGCCAAATAAGATGTTTTTCCAATTGGCCCATTTAAATTTGAGATCAATTTTTACAAATTTTAATGAATTTGTACACTTGGTGCAATCAAATGACTTTGACATTATTGGGGTCACAGAGACGTGGCTAAACGACCAGGCATCCGCTGATGATATATCCATTCCTGGTTATATTTTTCACAGGAAGGATCGGGGCTTTGGAAGAGGAGGCGGGATAGGCATCTATGTAAAGTCCAAATATCAATCTAGTCCTATTACTTTTGTAAATTATCCGCCAGTGGTGAGAGGTTTTGAATATCTTTGGGTCCGAGTCAAGCTATGCAGTAAGACTACTGTGGCTGTAGGGGTAATGTATCGAACAGGACATAATGTTCCAGAATGTGTGATGTGTTGGATGTTTTGCTGCCTGAAATGTTGCCAGTAGATAATTATATTGTGGCCCTAGGCGATCTAAATATTAACATG
Source organism: Pissodes strobi (assembly GCA_016904865.1). Classification (NCBI taxonomy): domain Eukaryota; kingdom Metazoa; phylum Arthropoda; class Insecta; order Coleoptera; family Curculionidae; genus Pissodes; species Pissodes strobi. The sequence goes on along the minus strand of MU192318.1, from coordinate 17,590 downwards.
TTAAACATTATGAATCCTGTGAGCGAGTTATTCGATGGATATGGCTTTTCTCAAGTGATAGATGGCCAACAAGGGTAACCGACCAATCAGCAACTCTTTTGGATCCAATTTTTATATCTCCAAAAGAAAATGTGGTTGCCAGCGGCATTATAGATGCTAGTATAATCAGTGACCATATGATGACATTCTGTAAAATAGACCTTCCATTGACTACACGAGTTACAAAATTTGTCACATTTAGGGAATTTAAAAACTTTAATGAAAATAATTTCTTACATGACCTATCAAGTATCCGATGGGACAACATATTTTATTTTTATAATATAGAGGGTAAGATTAGCTTTTTAACTGGAAATTTAAAACATCTTTTTGCCATTCATGCCCCTGTTAAAACTGTAAAGGTAAATAAACCTCATGCTCCTTGGTTGACTGCGATTAAATGTTTAATTAATGAAAGAGATAAGGCAAGGGTTAGGGTTAGACATGAAAATACTAAAAACATACAGCAATATAAAATTCTTAGAAATACTGTTAAAACGGCCATTCGTAGAGAAAAAGCTGCATATCTGACCTATGTTTCAAATCTAGAAAATCAGCGCAAAGTTTGGAAAACACTGCAGGATTTTAATGTATACACTTCTAAAAATGAAATAAATGTATTACATGGTCTATCATTGTTTTATTACCAGTATTATCTGGTACCGAGGAAGACATGACTTCTACTTTAGGAACCTACTACTACACAACGTCAATTAAACCGGGTCTGAACCGACAGTAATAATATTTATTATCATTATTGTTACGATCACGTCCAACAAAGTTGCTGTGTTTTGGGTGCAAAAGGGTGTTCCCGGGTCATTGGCGTTTCAATATTGTAACGGAATATATGTTAAATATAATGTTATGAAATATTTGTCTATTCCGCTCCATTTATTCTACCTATTTGTCAATGGTTTTCAATGTTTAGTACATTGATAGGCAGTTCAATGTTTAGTATATATTGATAGGCAATGCTTGAATGCTTGCTTAGCTTGACGCCGTGTTTCTTACAACGGTTGTCACGTGTTTTGAACTGGCCAATGAAAAAAAAAACGTTGAATTTTAAATGGGTAGAATATATACAGTTTTGAAAAATTCCGTGTCACCTTGTGTTAAAACGTCGGCACGGTGAGTCCTAATAATTTTTGATCTTAAAATATCTTATTCATTCTGCATATTTTTCAATAATCCTTTCATACTTTAAATTTATAATTAAAAATTGTTTCCAATTCAGTTAGATATATTTGGCTTTTGTATTGCATTTTTAAGTAATTGTGATTTCAACAATTCTAAATTTTTTGGTGACCTTAAGGTTAAATACCGATTTTTTTGGTGAATAGTTGCGTTTCTTATTGGTCAAATTCGTGTAATTTGATAACGGTTTAATCCAAATTTGGCGGAGCGGAATCGTTTTAAACGGTCACACACATTATTTAGATATTTTCATTTAGATTTGACGATATTGTTGGGAGAATTCGCAGAGCAGATTTTATCTTTTCCTGTAGAAGGTAGTAAATTGAATTTGTAGTAGAATTTCTCTGGGTTTTTCGTAGCAATATTGTTAGTTGTAGTAAATTTTCAGACTTATTTCATTACTTTTTCAGATTATTTGTTGCTTTAAACTATAATTATTATTGCTTATCGTGTCAACGTTTGATCCATGATGTATCTGTATTCATTTGCTTATTAAAGAGGTTAAGCACGTGTAAAATTACCTGGTTGATTTTTTTATTTGCCTATAAACGTAGTTCCTATCTCAAAGCGAGATAGTAATTATCTTATCTTTATCTTTGATTAATTGAGAAGTAATTTACGTCCAATTATTGTTTATGTGCCAAGGGCCATCTTAATAAATTAAGTCCCTATTTGGAGTCATTAGACTTGTTTAAGAGAGGTTATACCTCGTTCTTCCTTTTTTTTTTTATTAAAATCTAGTGATTTTCTATTTGAAGTTGCCGAGAGCCACTGTTGGACAAGTTCCATAATTTTCTTTTAAATTTCTAATTTCAATCATTATTTTCTTTGAATTTCATATCTCTAATTAAGGAAAAGAAATACCTTGAGTAGCAGTAATTATTCAGTGTCATTTAATCATAATTATCTATAATTTTTGCTAAACTTAAATTGTAATTTAAGTTCTGATTATGTAACCAGTGAATTTTCAAGTTGTTGGTTAAAACCTTGTATATCAGACTGAGGTCCATAGGATACTCTTTTGTATAATTATAATTAGCAGTGTACACCAGTCTAAGACATCCAATTCTTTTTTTCATGTAAACGTTCAACGTTCCTACAAGACAACAGTCACGCAGATCATTATGGTGACAGTCGATCCGATAGCAGGCACGTGCAGACAACTGGGAACCATTCCTGGAATGACTGGTAAGTCCTGGACACCCCTATAGCTAGGAAGCTGAGGTACAGGCAGTTGAAGTTTCCAGAGGAGGTCCCAAACGATCACGTGGTTTGCGGATAATACAAGAACAGTTGGGAACGTAGGTAACGCGTTACTTATATGAAAGAATTGCAAAGACCTAGATTTTATTTATTTTAAATTTGTCAAACACCAAAGCTAATTTCAATTTCATCATTTTGGTAAATCAAATTCTCAGTGATCAATTGCATTTGATTGCATTTGTAATCTAATTTTAAGTCAATTCTCATTTTTACCATTTTTGTTAACTAAATTCTCAGTAATCAATTATTGTATTTGATTGCATTTGTAATCTAATTTTAAGTCAATTTTCATCTTATGTTCATAACTGCAGTGCACATGGTACCATAAATTGTAATTTAAACGTATAGTTAATACATATTTGTTTTTAGTTTACCTTTTTTGATTTATCGTAAGTGGCGCCATATAAATTTTAGATCACCAAAGGAAATCGTTCAATCCACGCCTTCAAATAAACTAAATAAATTAACTTTTGCTCTATCCTTACAAATTGGTGAATGAGCCAAATAATAAGTTATAAGTACGACTGAGCTAGAAATTCATTACAAAGTGGGCAACACTAATTAGTTACAAAGTAGCGCCCAACTAATTAATTAAAATAATTAAATACCTTTTAGTTATAATATCTTTAGGATTAGTTTGGGTTGGCGGACTACCATCTCGTGTTTGGCTACAGCAAAGTCTATAGGTAGACGAGTGATCTAGAGATATAGTAGATATGTAAGAAAGAAACCGCTAATCAGATTGCTGTCCAACAAGAGTTAGTTTGGGAATTCCCTCCTGGGAATATGAATTTGCCACCGTCGACTAAAAAAATCATTTGATCATCTTGGGCATAGAAGAGAATTCCACAGGGGAACTGTGAAGAAAGAGATGGAGTAGATATACCTAGTTTCCTTGTTCTGCAACCTCCGACTCCGCAAGCGAAGCTTATAGCCAGCAATCCGTGAGGTTTTTGGCGAATGTAATTTTTAGGGCACTGCATCTGCCATAAATATTCGACTCTGACGTTATCTGATGCCATCAGAATTCAGCCACTTGGGTCATATCATTTTAAACGTTTCGACTGAAATAGCGGATACTCGAGGATATAGGCCGCCTCCATAAATCCCCGACTACTAACGCCATCTGCCGTGATTCAACCACTTGAGCCGTATCATTTTAAATGTATCGGCTGATGGGAGAGGAGGAAAAAGATTGGGCCTTCCTGAAAGGAGCCTAGACCAAGACAGCGTACAGTATCACAGTTACGCTGAATCAAACCACAAAACGAAAGCCTTCGTATTACGTGGACTGGACGGTGACATAGACATATCGGACATCAAACAGGAGCTTACTGACGTATATAACATAAACGCCAAAAATATATTCCTCATGAAGCGCACTCGAGTACCGCTCTATCTTGTTGTCTTGGACACAGGATATACATTAAAAAAGCTCAACCAGGAATGCAGACTCATACTGGACGTAAGGGTTGCTTGGGAAAATCGGCTTTCAGAAAAACCCATTATGCAGTGCAAGCGCTGCCAAGGGTTGGGACATGCCGCGACGTACTGCCGAAGAAATGTGAGATGTTCACGATGTGCGGGTCCACACGAAATTACAATGTGTGACTCCAATGAAATAAAGTGTGTAAACTGCGGCGGAGAGCACCGCTCTATTAGCCCTGAGTGCCCAGTTTACACCTACAAGGTCAACCTGTTAGCACCACCCAAACAGAAACAGACCTACATTCCTGCGCCACCCCCGGCAAGACCGGCGTGGCAAAACTCTCAAACCACCCTCGAACATGAACGTGCTGGCCAGCGAAGAGGTCAGGGCTCAAACAAGAGCCACCATCAAGTACGGGAAGAAGACCGGACCGAAAGACAGCCCTACGACGAGCAGTTCCCGAACACTCTTGGGAGAAGCCGACCGCCCCAAAACCGAGACGTGAATCTTAATCTTAAACAAAATGTAAGTGCAAATAATACCACTGCAAAATTGCCTGTAAATCCTAATATTAATTCAAACCAAAACGCATATACTAATTTAAACAACAATTTTCATAAGCTTTCAGAAACAATTAACGAAATCAATTCATTAGTCAATATCAACGAATTATTTTTTGCGTTAGACGAGTTTCTCTCAATGATCAAGGCGTGCAATGGCGATAAAATTGCCATTGTTCAAGCAACGGTGAGATTCTTCACCGAGGAAATCGGAAAATATAACATATAAGATGTCTGTTCCATGTTTCAAGTGTGTAGTTGGAATTGTAATTCAATCAGGCACAAATTGGGAGAGTTTAAACAATTTGTGCATGATAATCCTTTCTCGGTTATTTTTTTATTGGAAACCCGCATAGACCCATGGTTTGTTTTGAAGATTCGGGGTTATCAGGTCGAGAGATTTGATAGGCCCAATCCGCGCGGAGGCGGCGTGGCCTGCCTAATACGTAGATCGATTCCATATAAAAGAGTCCACGGCATCCGCTCTGTAGCAGAACACATTTGCATTGAGACCGAGAACGGTCTGCGTATTGCGGGGGCCTACGTTCCTCCGCTCGCTCCCTTTACCTATGATGACTTCATGGCTTTCTTCCCGGACAACAGAAGGTCCATATTGATCGGGGATCTAAACGCCCGACACTTTGTGTGGGGCGCCGGATCTACGAACAACAGGGGCCGAATGATGTTCCGCGCAATTGAAAATAACCCAGATCTCCTTTTTCACCGCTCCGAAGTTCCAACTTTCTACCCAGCTTGGGCCCCTACCCCCTCCTACCTGGATGTTGCTGTTACGAAGGGAATCGCTGACGTCCCGCCGCTTCAGGCGATAAATGACTTGAATTCTGATCACCTCCCAATCGTGATTTGCCTTGAACCAAGGCGGCCAGAGACCTGCGAAATGAAAATTTCATACAGGAATCTCGATTGGAGGGAGTTCAGGCGCAGGTTGAACGAAGCAACGGTGGTTCCCGACCAAATAGACAGCATCCAGGAACTAGAGGCTCAAGTCCAATCATTTACCCTAAACATCCAGCGTATCCGTGATACACTCGTTCACTCTGTCAGGAAAGAGCGCCCTGCAGACTCCCTCCCAGATCATATCCTTATGCAAATAAGGACTAGAAACGCCATTAGGCGCCGATGGCAAAGGTATCATGCCAGAATCGACTATTTACATATGAATGAGCTAACTAATAACATCAAAATCCAAATCAGCGGGTACAGGACTGATAAATGGATGCAGTATGTAAATTCCTTAAACGCTCAGGACGGCTCCCTTTGGAGCCTGGCCAGGAAAGTCAGAGGAGCCTCTGCGCCCATGCCGGCTATCCGCCAAAACGGCAACGATATTATGAGTGACGAGGGCAAAGCAGAGGCCTTCGCTGATTTCCTGGAGGGGCTCCATAGGGAGTCGCCCGATACCATCCCTGCGCACACTAGCATTACTGATATAGCATCTAAATTGAAAGCGCGAAAATACCCTATCCCGCCGCCGGTGATGAGGAAACTGCTTGTCACCCCGGGGGAGATTAGGACTATATTAAACCGCCTGCCCCGAAATAAAGCTCCTGGGAATGATACCTTGCCATACTTAACTCTTCGGAATCTTCCGAAGAAATCCCTCATACATTTCATGCACATTGTAAACGCCATCATTCGCCTACAGCATTTCCCATCCTCTTGGAAACATGCCGAGATCATGATGATCCATAAGCCAGGCAAAGATCCGAGGCAAACCGGCTCTTACAGACCGATTTCCCTGCTCCCCACCATGGCGAAGGTGGCGGAGAAGCTACTCTTGTCCAGAATAAGCGGCGCAGCCGATGGACTCGGTGTACTGCCCATGGCGCAATTCGGCTTCAGGGCTAGGCATAGCACTACCATGCCTGCAGCGAAGATTGCACACGACACCGTGCAGGGCTTTAACCGAGGTCAAAGCACTGCGCTGCTTCTCCTGGACATAGAGAGGGCGTTCGACAGGGTGTGGCATGACGGACTATTGTACAAGATGCATGTGAAGCTTGGCTTCCCGCTGTATCTGACAGCATTGGTCCAGTCATACCTTGCCGGACGTACTCTCTCTGTACGCATAAACAGGGCAAGTTCGTCTGTGAGGCCGCTAAAAGCCGGCGTCCCGCAGGGCACTGTTTTGTCCCCACAGCTATTCAACTACTATATAGCAGACATCCCCTCCTCCCCTAACACTTCCTTAGTGCTCTACGCCGATGACACGGCAATTTACTCGCAATCCAAAATCGCGCAGACAGCAAAAATCAAACTCCTAGATCACCTCGACATCCTTCTCCCATATTATGCGAGATGGAAAATAAACTTGAATGTCCCAAAGACAGAACTAACAATACTAACCAAAAAAAGAACTAACTTGGACATTACGCCACTCACGATACATGACATTACAGTAGACGTAAAAGACAAAGTAAAGTACTTGGGAATAGTGTTTGACAAGCGTCTGATCTTTACCGGACATATGACCGAGATCCGCAGAAAGAACGCTATTGCCCAAAAAAGTTTAAATATGCTCATCAGACCAAGATCTTTTCTGAGCCCGGCAAATAAAGTAAACATCTACAGAACTATTGTCAGGCCGACTTTAATGTATGGAGCCCCTGTATGGTCTTCTGTGGCGAGTACGCACAAAAAGGCACTGCAGGTTATGCAGAACCGGTACCTAAGAGCGGCCTTCTCGGCGAGCCGATATACTAGAGTCATGGACTTGCATTCATGGTCGAATCTTGACACGGTCGAGGAGTATATCGACAAGGTTTCCTGCAAGTTCTATGACTCTGGTATACGCGGTTCGCCACTAACGGCAAACATAGCCAATGTGCGCTACGACCCGCAGAATAAACCTAAGCATGGGCCCATACACAGGGCAACGTCTCTGTTTTACCAGAACCCAAGGCCGCCTGAACAATAATAAACGCACATAGCGAGTATAAGATCAGAACAAAAGACAGGACACAGACATACTGACTGGCTGTCCTGCGCGCTCCGCTGGAAAGCGATCTTGGCGAAGCTCGCTTAATATTTGCTCCTTGATTGAATGGGCAATGCCCAATACGCAATTTCCAGCTACACATCCCTCACAATAGGGCATCTTGATGCCCCTTACGTGAAAGCCAAAGAAACGTGAAAGAGGTTTTTTCAAATTGTGTTTTTCCTCTGTTCTAACCGTCACACATTTAGCACTCAAAACAAGCCTGCATTACATCAGCCTTTCGGTAATACACATTGAACCAGGCTTAAAGGGTAGGTAACCCGGGGAAGCAAATTGCAGTGGTATAAACGGCACATAGATAGGTTTATAGGTAGGTTAGCTAGCCCTAGGCGTGTCAGCGATGCGCCCCTACAAATCACGTCTGACTAGATGTGAAAGGCGGCGCTAGCTGCGTGTAAACGCGACTTATAATTACCTTAGGAAGCCACCAAAACTGTAACTTTATGAAATAAATGATGTTGTTGTTGTTGTTGCTGATGGGAGACATCTTCAAGGATTTGACCCTTTGTATTGTTGTCAGATAATCGCAGAAAAACAACCAAGGAATCTCTAGGTAACAGGTAACAATATTGGAAGAAGGGTAGGTGGAACTCATGGTGTGGCCACTTTCATGTGGTGAATTCCGTGTTGATTAAATATTCAAATTAATATAATATAATATTTAAATATATTTTTTCCTGTTGGGAATATTGAATTAAACGAAAAGTACCAAAACTAAAAAAAATATATTAGCAAGGCTCGGCTAATAATAAATATTTCATACATTTTTTTACACAGGCCTTTAAAAACCCATAAAATATAATTTCATGCCTAACCCCCATCATTTTTTTTTAATTTTGAGAACCCAGGGGCCTGACTAAATATTCTTGGAAAATCTGTATATTTAGGAAAGGATCTAAAAAGACTTATGGTACAAATTTTGTACCATAGTCACCTATGATATTCCAAACAAAACTGATTAAATATCCCAGATATATATGGTTAATAGCATGGCAGAAGAATGGCACGGTATCACTCTGCAAACTTTTCATCACTGTGTTCAGGACCTTGTGCGGAAGTTTTGAAGTTGAAGGATAAAGAAAATTCTCCAATCCAATATAAACATCAACACAAATTATGCAACAGAATAATTCGTTAATACAATTACGTAGCGTTTTTGAGTTTAGATGTAAACAATCAAGGTTATTTTGCAATTATATCCATAGAAATTAACCTGGATCTTTTGATTATCACCCCTATTAAACCGGGCCTTAGTGGTTGAAGGGTCAATTTTGTTAGTGTTCCATTTTCTTATTGCATTTTTACTTCAAATTCTTCCTTATATGACTAAGTTTTTGCTTGATATGTTTACAATTTGAACATTTAAAGTTAAAAATCTTCTCAGTTAGTCCCCTTTTAGTAATTTGCCTTATATAAAGTGCTTTTACATGTTAGATAATTCAAACTCAAAATCTGTAGCTGCATAACTTCTATTGCTGTCTTTGAAACTACACAATCTTACCTCGAAAACTGGCACAACGTCCATATGACTGTTCAGGAGAATACTTGGCAACGCCGGGTCCGAACCAATCCATGTTATAATCACAATAGGCTTGCCCTCAACAATAGAGATTATTTTGACAGGCAATCCCAAACTATCTGCTTGCGCGCGAAGAAATTTAACACATGGATCTAAAAAAGAATAATTATTTAAATGGGTTTTTAAATAAACGAAATGCTGGCTGCTATACTCGGGCAACCGAACAGATATAGCAATAGAACCGGGCACTATAACCTCTGAGAGGCCTGACAGGCGATAGCCGAGAGGATTTATACCTGGCTTATACTTTCTTATAATAAAATATAAATACTATAGTAAATAAAACAAATGTTATTAAAATAAGTAATCTATTCATAAGTATTTAATTATAACGACATAATTGTTTATTTGCCGTAGACAATTTTTATAACATTAAAAGCAATATGGAAACAAAACACACCATAGTAAATAAAACAAATGTGACTGTACCTAATTTTAATAAGAAATGCAATCTAATGGGAAAAAAGCTAAACATAAAAACGAGGATGCGGGATGAATTATCATCATCAATGTTAATAATCAGGGGCTCTATTTAGGTTTCAATCATAGCATCCTTGGTTGACATACTTGCTTCCACTTTTAGCACACGGCCAACAGCATTCCCAGTTCTCAGTACTAACATTGTGGACTGCTTGATTAAAAAGAGCTTTCACATCTGCAATTTTGTAAGTTGTATTTTTTCGGCCCACTTCTCCTTTAATTTGTGCCCATACCAACTCAATAGGATTTATGTCTTATCTTAAGCTAGTCACCATTGTGGTGACAGGAGTGAGCCATCGGATTTTCGCCCAGTGGCATTATCCAAGATAATGGAGAAGTTGGTAAAGGTACGAATGGTATCTTTTTTGTCTAAAAACAACATTTTGAGCAAAGAGCAATTTGGATTCAAGTCTGGTTGTGGTACGAATGATGCAATGTTTGCATTATTGGCAAGACTTTACATCAAACTTAATAAAAAGCATAATGCAGCTGCTGTCTTTTGTGATTTGAAAAAAGCGTTTGATTGTGGCAATCAGTCAATCATTCTATTTTATTTTACAAGTTGGAGAAGTATGGCTTTAGAGGCAATAGTTTGAAATGGTTTAAATCATACTTGACCGAAAAAAGCCAAAGTGTTGTTCGGAGGTCAGCTCTCAGATAGCCACGCAGTAGTCCAAGGTGTACCATAGGGATCTGCGTTGGGACAAGTTTTATTTCTACTATATATTAATGATATTACAAGCCTAAAAATTAACGATAAATTTACGAAATTTGCAGAGGATGCTACTATAGCATGGAGCCATAAGAGCAAGGTAGAGCTTAGTAACATGGTGAACAAAGATATCCATGAAGTAAAAAAATGGTGTGACTGCAATTTGTTGACGTTAAATATTAAGAAGACATGCATAATGAACTTTAAATGTATTGTGATATTGAAGTGACCTTGGGTGACCATCTTCTTAAGAACCTGAATGAAAATAGATTCTTGAGTTAGTTTGGGTTTACCTGGATAACAGGTTAAACTTTGAGGGCCACATAAGCACATTACAATCAAGGATGCTTTGGAATGAGGGTTTTAAGCAGTCAACTAGAAAGACAGACTGTAAGGGTTGCTTATTTTGGCTTGATTGAATCCCACTTAAGGTATGGTATTTGTTTCTGGGGGAGTTGCTCAGATCAGCTGTTTAATAAGGTTTTTCTTCTACAAAAGCGTGCGGTTAGGTATATGTGCAGAGCTCCTACGCGGGCCTCATGTGGACCGTTTTTTGTGGACCTCAGAGTGTTGACCTTGGCATGCTTGTTCATTTTAGAAACAGCATATTTAATTTACAGAAAATTTTATGCAGAGATACAAGCAGTAAATACCAACAATAGAAGGTCATCACGCAGAGTGCCACCACCAATACCATCCAGCACTCTGATAAAAAAAAATCTATTATTTACAAAAGCAAAGCCATATTTAACCATCTACCACTGAACCTGAGAGCAATAAATGTATAGAAAAGGTTTAGACAAAAATTAAAGAAGTTTTTGCTTGTTCGCCCATTTTACGGTATAGATAAGTATGTTAAAGTAGATTTTGGTTGAATGAAATAATGTCTTGCGTATTTTATTTGACAATAATCGTACTCATGTTTAACAATAGTTTGAATTTCGCATTTTACCATATGTTTGACGAATATTTTGTGATTTAAATTTGAGGTTAACTTGTCTGGTGATGTAATTTTTATCACTTATTGTTTGTGTGATATCTATTTGTGTCATATTTTAAAACTAGGATTTACTGTTTTATTTTGATTGTTGTGCGATTTGTATATTTATATAAAAGCTTTATACACAGAAAAAAATCTTGGATATGTTAGGGAAATAATGTCTTGCCTTAAATTTTCTAGAATTTAGGTAGATATTTTTTTTATTTTATTTATAGCAGCTTTGTTGACAAGAAATAAGTTCTTTTATAACAATAAAGCATTTTTGACTTTGACTTCGCAGTGGTACCGAGGTAATCTTTGGACTGTTCTATTGCAATTTCTGGCCATTTCATCAATAACGTATTGGTTCTTGTGACAACTTTCTTTTACGAGCGTTAATAGTTCTGCCTTTACCATATCATCTTCAAAGCTTATATTTTTTTAGTTAGCCAAGATTGTATATCAGTTTTTTTCATACAAGATGTCGTTTTTTTTTATCAATTTTCCTAGAATGGTAAGATGCCTTGTCCATTACCATGACACAATTTTCTTCAAAGCGGGATAAAATATTTTCAAATCATTGCACGAAGACTTGGGCATTCATTTCTTCATGGTAGTCTCCAGTTTTCTTTGATTGAAAGAGGAGCAAGCCGACCTCAACAAATCCATCGTCTGAACCAATATGTAATATTATAAGTCGTCCTTTTCCTGGAGGATTCTTCAGTCCTGTAGATAGGCCATTTACGAAAGCTTGCCTCGCCGTAGTTACAGTTTCGTCGCTCCATACTTTTGGAGTGACGTGACCAGCATTAATCCAGGTTTCGTCCAGATAATAAATCTTTATTCCACTCTCCCTTACTGCTCGGATATTCCGTAAATAGTGTCGCCTCCAGCTCACAATTTCATATTTTTCTATTTCGACTTCATCTGCTATACCAAAAACCAAGTTCACGCAGCAATTTTTTAAACGAGCTTTTCTTGAAATCAACTCTCACTGTTGAATAGCTGCTAATATTGCCTTTACGGTATGAGGCACATTCTTTTATGAAAAATGAATCAATTAATCTCCGAACTGAATTTTTTGTTTCCATATCTATGTTGTCCTAAACAGATTTTTTCCTTTTGTAAACTTTGGCTGGCTTCAGTTCATGCTCGTTTTTGTGTTCCCGAAGTATATTGTAAACGCTGGCTACTCCAATACCCATGGCTTCAGCTGTAAAATTGACTTTCTCAATTTTCGTCCAATCTAAATGATTTTGGTCACAAGTCTTGAAGGCATTTAGAATAGTCTTCATTTCAGATAAAGAGAAATGTCTTTTCGCTCGCTTTTTGGTGGAGATAAATAACCAGCATTATGTTCCATGCTTCCAAAAAAACAAATGAAATCCCGAAAGAAAAATAAAATGCAAAAATAGCGCTATACGAATCACACCACACTGTTACAAATGAACGGCAACAGTTAAATGAATTTAATCGAATTAGCCTTTACTTGATGGAGATCCATAACTAAGAACCACTTAAGCAAGTAAACCACTTAAAGATTTCCACTAACTTTATTTAAACATGACACGTGTTTCGACGGTAACGTCTTTTTCAAATGTGATCAGTAAAATATGCTAAAATTATATAGTTCAGCTTCTTGACCCAGGCGCGTACTTAAATGTGTGTTGTATCCAACAAATGAAGATATCACAGTTCAAAAGATGTGAAAACTTTGCCACTAAGTTCGGTGTTATAGGAAACAATTTTAGCAAAATACATTTGACCAGGGGCGGCTTATCAATAAGTGCGCCCGTGCGCGCTCACTGCCTGCGAAAGTAAACGGAAAAATAAAATCTTCCCTACATACAATTTAACATAAACTAACTATAATTTGCGAATTTACATATTTTTGAATCTCCACTGGCCGCAAAAAACATTATTTATAACAGCGAAATCGAGGCACGACGGCGACGATTAAAACGCAGAGCGTCCAACGGCGGCCTCCGTCCGTAATTAAATCTGCCGTGCGCTAGTGTTCGGCGCTCTTGTTAAATGCATTTTCATCATGCAAAACGGTCGGGAATGTTCGTAAAATCACAAGAAGTCAAGGCTCATCCGTGCGCTATTTAGATCCGCACTTTGTAGCTTAATTTAGTGATAATTTGCAATTCTTGCGTATATAGTAGGGTGTAACAGGCTGATTTTTTCAGGGATGAAAGTACATGATAAGATAACCCTTTTTCCGGAGGTAATACAAAATTAGACTCCACAAAAGGACACTATCATCAAAAATCGAGATATTGGTACCACCGTATAGAGGAAAAAATACTTATTTTTTGGTCCAGTGCACAATAAGGTCTTTGTAGGAAGTATTTTTTGATAATTATTCAAAAAAAATGATTTGCATTAGCCCATTTGGCCGGAAAAAAAATTAGATGTAAATATCTCGGTTTCAACCGCGCAAAAATTTAGTTAAAAAATAGTTATTTTTAGATATAACACTCAATTAACAAAAAGGGAAGGCCTAAATGAAAAAAAAATATTCTTTATAAAAGTTTCGCTTATGTCTTGACAAGGTAATAGAGCGAATCCCATATTTTTTGCTTATAAACTAAGAAACGTATCACAATAAACAATGAGAGACGTCATGGGTTTACGTCCTAATTAAATATGTCCAGCCTCTTCGCCTTCAAGCTACGGCTGATGCAACACATTTATTATAGGTCCTGAATAATTCAGCTTGTGTGGAAAAAGTGGGTGGTAAATCGTTTTAGAGCGAATATTACATACTACTATTATAAGTATTATTCTGTATTATACTCCAGATGAGCCGTGAATTTATTTTTGTTTTGTTCGGTTCGTTGACGCTTGTTAATTAGCTGCATATAATCTCGTGAGTTTAGTGTACGTAATATTGTTTAGTGTTTTATATTTTTATTTATATACCTACTATTATTCTATTGTCATGGCTAGTAGTTAGGGTTCTGACAAATGCTGTGGGGGCATAAATTCAGTTCACAATATTATTAAAAATAACTTTTCTTTATTGGATCTGAATAAAAAGATTGAAATAAAGAGGTTAGGGCGACCGATGCCGGTTTTAAAATTAGACTAAACATGTGCCAAGAAAAAGGATGGTCGGTCTTTCACCAGACATTTTAACTCCCGAAAACTTGTGGCGAATGGAATTTCACTTTAAAGCTAGGAAACGGCAAAGTCGAAGGGCTAACCATCGACAAAAAGATGTACAATAACACTTTTTTGTCATCAAACCGATATGTTTTTTAACGTTTTCGAACTTCTCCTGATTTTTTTTGAACTTATTGATTTGTAGTTACAATAAACTGTTTTAATGGTTTACTCTTCTGGAATCGATAAGTACCTACTTATTAATTTCTTTTAGTGCGCAACAATTACCATTCAAGAGGGTGCCGAATTCATGTTTTTTAAACGATTTTAACGAGTTTTGGGTAAAAAATGGGCGTGACACCCCCAAAACTTTCCGCCTTCGGCGGGTCAGCCTCCGACGGCGCCTGCAGCGTGCATCCCCCTATGCGTACCATAAAACCCACATACATTGCGCACTACCTATTTAAAACCTCACGAGCCGCCACTGCATTTGACATGATTTTAGCAATCTTTCCAGGGCCTTCATTTGAACTGAAAAATAGAAAAACGATTTATAAATTTAGTGGCAGTGTTTGTAGATAGACCTAATTGTAGATAGCAAGTCTTTGCCCATGACTCTGTCACGGGACCTTCAAAGGGTGATGTCAATGTCTTGTCAATGAATTTCAGAATACTAAGCTGGTCTGCTTTGGGTGTACCATGGAGGGTGTGGTCATGACTGGCACTGGAGGTACCTTGGTTGAGAACTATCGTGGTTGCAAGTTTCTCAGTTTATCAATAGAAAATTACCTTACATATGGGGAACACATTACCAATCTTGCAAGCAAGATTTCATCTGGTTGTTTTGCTGTTAGGGTGACTGTTCAGGAGCTTAGCCCAGGACTTGGCAGGGGTGTAATCATGTAAAAAAAACACTACTAACAGCAGAGTACAATTATTATATCCTATAGACAAAGCCAGTATGATGACTCGACAATCACATCTAAAATTCTAACTGAGGTACGATACATAATCACTAATAGATAAAACACATAAGCAAACTCATTTAATAAAACTAACTTACACAAAAGATTCAATCAGTTCACACCAAAATCAAAGGAGTGAAAACATTTTTGTTTAGCGTAAGATACCACTAACTTCTTAAAACGTTGCATATTTGGAATAGACTTCAAGTCATTGGGTAGTGAGCAATAGGCCTTCATGGCCATATAATAAAAGCCTCTCTCATAAAATGCCGGGACATGGACACAAATAGTCAATTTATTTCTGTTTCGCCTAGTTATAAGCATTTCATCAGCATAATTATCAGAGTTATGCTGAAAATAATTAGGGTTACGTCTAGTCAACATAACCAGTGATAAAAGAGAATTCGAGATACATTTTATTTTCTTTTCAACAGATATTGCTAAGTAAGCTTAGTAAGTCAACAACATGGCGGGCGATGATACACCGCATTCCGATAATGCGTCGAAAAATATCAAAAAACAGTGTTTTCACTGCAACAAGAAAGTGGAAAATGATGTTAAGTGTAAGTGTTTGTGTATTTGCCACCCAGCATGTTTGCGCCAAGCAGCTGATCAAAAAAATGCAGTTTGTACGCATGAAAGTCCAGAAGCCCAGCAGGTAACCTCAAAAAAGAACCAAGACGAGTCCAATGTTTTGAAGATTCTGGTTCAGGAACTGCAAAGTAAAAACCAAATTTTGGAAGGGCATGTTGCTCTACTGAGAGAGATTTGTTTTTTGGAAGGAAAGCTACATAACGGGGAAAAATCCGAAGGTAAACAAAGCCACATGACTCGGGAAAAAAGGAGCAAACTGTCTCAATTTCCGCCAGCAAGGTGACCAGTGCACAAGTGCACTAAGCAGCGCAAGCGTCGCAGCCGAAACACTCGAAGGAAATTTCTTGTGCCGAAATTCTAAAGGACAAGAGCTCGTCTATAAGTGGGTCAAATGAACCGAAAGTGCCCACAATTTTCTCTGATGACGATGCGGCTATTATCACTAATGTCACAAAAACAAAAAGCCAGGAAAAACTGGTCCAAAAGATGTTGTGGAAGATGTCGTTGATGGCTGGGAAAAAGTAACGAGTAAAAAGCGGCCGGTACGCTCTATCGGTCCTACTAAAAATACCCGCCCTGAACCAGTAAGACACAACGATCAAGACGGTACAAAAATTATCATTCCTCTTTCTAGCGGGTCTTGCGCCCGAGGTGACTCCAGAAAATGTTGAAAGTTACCTACCCAAAAAGAACCTGAAAGGATGCAGCTGCACAAAGATGAGATAAACAATATAGCTCTTTTAAATTACCTGTAAAATACCATGATCGAGAACTATACCTAACATCAGAAATGTGGCCAAAAGGTACAATTGTCAATCATTTTCTCAATCTCCAGCGCCTGATAGGGGTGAAACATCCGAGAAGATCAGTCCAGAGCAACATGGACCATCAAGATGTCTAAGAATTTTACATGTTAATGTCCGATCATTAAAGAATAAAATACCTCAACTAGAAGCATTCACTATAGAAAAGGACATTAACCTAATTTGTATCACAGAGCACTGGATGACACAGGTAGAAATGGAATCATTTCATCTGAATGGGTATGTGATTGGAGGATTTTTTGCAAGGTCACAATTTCCTGGAGGAGGCATTTGGTGGGAATCAGGCGAATGCCCGGCTTCAGAAGGACACCTTGGGTGGTTTTGGTTTGCACAAAACTATTCTTGAGGCAACAAGGCAAGATGCTTGTTTGGATAACATCTTTGTCAATATAACGACTGACGTTTTTGGTTCGGAGGTTGTAAACTTGGATGTGTCTGATCACACGGGGCAAGTTGGTGGACTTTCTGGTTTCTGTCGACAAAGGTAAGGTTGTTCAAGCACAAAAGGTTTGTAGACCAATAACCCAAAAGGGCTTATTTATTTTTGATGATATAATATCAAATACGTCTTGAAATTTTGTTAAAAATGAAAATATGTCTGTAAATGATAAATTTACCAAATTTATGACTGGGGGAAGCATTTTTCGAGTCTATTCCGGAGAAGTGCTATTTTGTAAGGTCAGACCAGTCGAATAACATAAGTTGGTTTTCGGACAGATTGAGAGCGGCAAGGGACCACTTGAGGTTTCTTGGTGAGATATCCAAGCAGTACAATATTGTGGATAACCAGGGTTCGAAAATATCATGATATTTAAATATATATCATATCACATGATATATAT
>JAEQML010058658.1:0-29832 GCA_016904865.1 Pissodes strobi | reverse complement strand
GTCGGTTACCATGGCAACCAATTAATAATATGTATATCACTAATAAATGATATAGTATGGTACTTAGTATCGTTTATGAAGCCTAATTTGATACTAAAAAATTGGTTGCTATGGTAACCAGAAAAAGTAAAAAATCGTAATAATTCGTCAATCGTACGACTTAGAGATTTGATATTTGGTATTTAGATAAAGATTAAAAAAAATTAACGATTGACGTTGACAAGTCGGTTACCATGGCAACCAATTAGAAATTTATCACGGTAAAATTAGACTAGCGATTGGTAACTCTAATTATAAGGGCTTTCTAATTATAGGCCACGGTACCGATAGGAGCGTGGTAATAATGTGTGACCGAAGGTCACACAAACGAGGCCCGAAGGGCCACGCGCGTGCCGCAGGCACGAGTGGCCACGCCACTTGTTTATATGAACTGCAAATTTTTCATTGCGTTTACTTTTGCCAACAACCTAAGCTGTTGCCATTGTTTGCAAGGCGAATACCACGAGATCTTTATGTTTTAAGATAATTAACTCGTTTGTGGACTGTGTTGGATTTCCTGCCCCAAGCACAATAACACATAACCACAACATTCAGTGCAATTTGCCGATTTTCGCGAGATATTGAATATGAGGTGAAGTGATCTGAACCTACCATTGATTTTCTTTTTTTTTATCTAAATACATATTGTCACGAATAAAAAGAATGACAATGACAACGTCTCAGAGAAGAGTCGTGTCACGAATAGTACAATGACGGGGTCTCTTGGTTAAATTTAACGCTTCCCCCAATCTGCCACAGTATGTTTTAACCGTGATGACACGCCTTGCTTAGCGTGCAGGGGTATAGTTCAGCTGGTCGGGAATTGATTTACGTCGGGTAAGAAGAGATGATAAAGAAAGAAAATTTAACGAGAAAACTTTAACAATGGCTATTGGTCAGAAACGAAATAACATTCAATTATAACAGATTACTAAGGCGCGCATGCTTTCTCGATTTGAGGTATGTATTTTAATTGCTTATAGGTCTCTGGTCACTGTCTTATAAATATAGTTTTTCTTAAGAGTTTTATGTTGTGTTTTATTTAAGGTGAAAGAGCACTTGAATATTTCACCAAATTTTCCAACTAGTTAACAGACACTACTTGAAAACTTATCTTTCTCAGCACTCTGATAAACTTATCATCGATTTGACTTTTCCTACTGCGATTATGACACCCCTAGACTCAGCAGCCATATGGCTAAACGGTAGGTACTAGGTTTGGGTCAGGAGTAAAGGACTAGAACCTGAAGGCAGCTAACCTAAGAGCGGATAGAACAACATGAAGACAGCCATGTGGCTAACCTAGAAGCTGGTTTTAGGTGAGACAAAAGCCGCCGAACTGAATGATCGGTAGCGTATTTAAATTATAAAAGTGATGACCATTGCTCGCTTAAGGTTTATAATCGCTCCCGTTGATTGCCCGCGTTGTTTATAGTTTGCCTTTAATCTTTATATAACAATTTCCAAGTTCAAGTTCAAACTTAGGACGGGGTGATATTTATTTAGTAGCTTATGCATTTTAGTAGATCACAATATATTATTAATTAATTTATTAATTACGGTAATTTGAACAGTCTTGTACCGAGTTATTAATGATCTTAGGCAAAGTAGATAACTCTAATAGCTCAACATAATTACAGTGCTTTGGTATTGTCGAATTTTTAATAATGCTGCTGTTTTTTAGTTGATGTGAGTGCTTTTAAACACATACTGGCCATTTTAAAACACGTGTTAAGATTATGATCATGTTTATAGGCCTGGATGGTAGAGTAGACAGTTGGGCGAAGGCGCCGTTAATTTTTCTAATAAGAATATATCAATGATTTTTAAGCATTGACTTTAAGGTTTTAAAATTTGGGAAAATAATATGTCTAAGAATGTTTAAAAATCTGAAAAGAAATTGCATAAACTCAACTTGACCTTGACTTCAGCATACCAAGATAACCTCAAAGATCATAATTAACTTTTTGTTTAATTATTACGTATATTCTCAGACAAAACTAGTACAAATGAAAATTAATCAGGTCTCAAACTTAATTAAGATTATGGTATCGTACTTAAATAATAATCAAATTCTTTAAAATAAGTATCACCAAAATTATAAGATCACCAACCCCTATCTCCTGAGTTCTTAAACATTAAAACTGCCTCGTTCCTTTTTTTTAAATATTTTTACCTAATGTCTGAACTTTTAAAGTTCTGACTAACTAACTACTTACGCCTTAAGTAAAGCTCATTAAATAAATAAAAAATCAATTATAAATTAATACCATGGCAACGATTATATCAGTGGACCAATAACCAGCTTAAAAATTATATTAAAACAAATTAAAATGACCTGTGAAGGAAAAAAAATGGCCAAGAGAAATAGAAGTGAACTCAGCTCAGTAACTTGTTTATGGACGAAACCCAAAAATTATAGTTATATAAAACAGTTTACTGCTATAAAGCTTACAGTAAATTACAATAAGTGCATAACATTTAAGTAAATGTACGTAATATATAAAGGGAAATTAGATCATTAAAATAATATTAGACATTTGCTAAACAAGATAAGATCGTATACGGTAATGAAAAAATTCGGTATAAATTAATCAAATAGCGATAAGAAACTGTAATAGATAGGATTAAAGATAATAAACAATTAAAAGCATTTAACAGTAGTTTCGATCAAAATAAGGCAAGCAATTATATGGTCAACTTGTATGTTATTGTCATATGAAGGTCATACACAGGTATAATTACTGGCAGAGGTTGATGGATATTCCCTCACTAATAAGGCCACTTAGCTGGCCACTGGCTCCAATTAGTGCTTTACTGCGCCATATGAAGCTACACGTCACGCCACATGGATCGCCATCAGTCCGACAAAAGAGGTCTCAAATTGGCAGGGATCAACCTTGAGAAATTATCTACGCTAGCGAAAGACCGGGAGAAGGAAGAATCCTTTTGAAAAGGATAACCTCACTCTACATAAAATACTTTTTGAGACGATATTACTGATCTTCTTCTTAAGTCTGGATACTGCAGCTCTAAAGATGTCTATTGATGAGCATCCAAACCATCTTCTGAGATCCTTTAACCATGAATTTTAACGTCTGTCGACTGATCTCTTTCCTTGTATTTTGCCCTCGATTATGAGTCTCAGAAATTCATACTTCTCGCCTCTCATAACATGACCTATATAACTCGTTTTTCGTTGTTTTATTTTCAGTAAGAGTTCCTTATGTTTTCCCATACGCCTCAGCACCCCCTCATTTGATATTCTTTGTACTCATGGTGCGAATCATTCTTCTGTACAAGGACATTTCGAGAGTGTCCAGATTCCTCTCTAGACTAGGGTTAAGAGTCCAACTCTCGCAACTGTACAGTAAAACCGAGAAAATGTAACACCTGACCATACGAATTCGGAATTCCAAGCTGAGGTCTGATCTTGTGAAGAGTGTTTTTATTTATGTGAACACTCTCTAGCTTGTTCAATTCTGGATCTTACTTCTTTCTTTGGGTCTCTCTGATCATTTATTATTATGCCCAGATATTTTAAGGAGGATACTTGTACGATATTCCCCTTAATGTACAGGTTTGCGTTGATGTTAGCTTTTGAAAAAACGAGCACTTTGTTTTTTTTCAATGTTTATGAGTAATCCATACCGCTCCCTGTGTTGAACAACGCGGTTGACCATGCCCTGCAGGTCTATCATACCATCTGCCATGATCACAGTGTAATCCGCGTACCGAATATTATTAATCTTGATTATCGCGATGCCCCATTTACTGCGCCTCTCTAAATATCGCCTCTGAATATATGTTGAAAAGGAGTGAAGAGAGTATGCCGCTTTGTCTTACTCCCCTTTTTATTGACACGACATCTGATATTGCTTGTTCTACTCTCACTTCGGCGATTTGGTGCCAGTAAAGGTTGGAGATGACGTTTATTTCCTGTTGGTCCACTCCGAATTCTTTCAGGATTTCGATCAGCTTGCAATGCATCACGCAGTCGAATGCCTTTCGGTAGTCTATGAAGCACGCGAAAACGTTGACGTTCATGTCTATGCATCTCTATGCCAAATCTGCTTCTAAATCTGAACTGTGCATTATCCACTTGTTTGTCACATTTTTTATATATGCGTGTGTGTATTACTCGTAAGAATATTTTGAGCACATGTGACATCAAACTGATCATCCGGTAGTCGTCGCACTGAGCGGCGCTTGTCTTTTTTTGTAGGGCAACAAATGTTGATTTGAACCAATCTGATGGAATCTAGCCTGTGGCGTAAATAATATTAAAAATGGATGTCACGGTATCTAAACCCGATCCTTCTTGCTCTGTGATTGTCTTTATGATCTCGGCATAGACATTATCAGGGCTAGTTGCTTTCTCATTCTTCTGAGATTTAATCGCATGTATTACTTCTGATTTTGTGATCGGGGATCCTACCTGATTCAGTACAGGATCTGGTACTGGTGGTGTTTCTGGTCTCTCGTCGTTAAAAAGTACTTCGACATATTCCTTCCATCTTTTCAACTTGCCTTCGATACCCATTATTATTTCGCTGTTTGTATTTCTCAAGACTCCCATCTGTTGTTTTCTGCCCTTTTTGGTTCATTCGTTCACCTTTTTGTGAATATTAAATGAGTCATGCTTCTCCTGTACCTTCTCTATGCATCTTTCAGACATCTATTCCTCCTTCCCGTTTCTGCATTTTTGGCTAGTGTTTTTGTTAAGTTCCTTATATATTGAGGGCGTGTTTTATATTTTATATTACTGATAATACACGAAAATATCAATGGCATCGTGCTTGCCAATCGATTTCATGATGAATTATTAAGAATTCTGTATTTGACAGTCAAAACGACAAAGATAATATCTCGATTTTGATTCCAAGACTTCAGACATCTCCGGTATTAGTCTCCAGGTAGCACGGAGGTAGGAATCCAGGGTACAGAGGTTACCAAGAACATCGCATACTAATTTTATTAGTCATCTAAAATTTGTCAGAGCGAGATTAAAATAAAATTTGCAATTAACAGAGGTGGGGTAAATTGTAACAAACTGGAACCTATATTTAAATATCTTATTAATAAGAACATATTTTAGATTCAAGAATAGTTTATAGGGAACCTATGAACTTTGTACGACAATAAATAAAAAAAATACTTCCAGAAGCAAATTAAATCTTGTATAGCTTTGTTTGTACAAGCTCTATTCCTTTTCTTCTATTATCTGTATAATAATTTTAGTAATATCTGAATATACCAAGAGGGTTATCCCTCGGAGCGATTCAATATTGTCAAATTATGAAATAGCAAATTAGAAAACGTTAGTGTGTCTAATGCATTCCGAAATGGTGCGGAGGAGCTCTATCCTATTAAACAGCCCTGACTGGAAGCAATCAGGCACTGAATTGATTCGCATTGGGGGTCCATTACTCCGAAATCTA
The DNA here is from genome assembly GCA_016904865.1 of Pissodes strobi. Classification (NCBI taxonomy): domain Eukaryota; kingdom Metazoa; phylum Arthropoda; class Insecta; order Coleoptera; family Curculionidae; genus Pissodes; species Pissodes strobi. The sequence goes on along the minus strand of JAEQML010058658.1, from coordinate 24,352 downwards.
CAGACGCCGTTGTTTCCTTGTCTAATAGACTCCGCAGTTGCAATTTTGGCAAGAAATTGCAGCGAACGTATTTTGGGTAAACACTGTTTAATTTCGTTCGTACCACGTCTTTAATTGAAAACCTTTGTCTGGTTTTAAAATCATGCCGTGTATTGACTCGATCGAATTAGAATTCAAAGTACTAAAACTGACTGGATTAAAGGATAAAAACAGATTCACAATTTTCGTTCTTTGCGATTTTTTTGGCGCTAGAAACGACCCCTTATCGAATTTCGTAATATATACAAAATGATACTTAGATAGTTGATCCTCAACTCTATTAAAATTTAAGTGTATTTTATTTATAACATATGGATTTACCGATATTGAGATAGAAAAGGTAAATTGTATTCGGATAACTTGATCTACTACATCTAGTCTCTTTTTAAAGCGATAAATATATTTTAGATGTCAGATATCACTATTTCTATTTTGGTACTATAGTTACTTCACTATAATCTTTATTATTGTGTATATACTATTTTATGCTTGCACATTTACTCAAATAGCTTGAGTCCAACCAACATTTTATTTTTTATATATTTTTTTTTTCAGGTAAGTGGACATAACCAAGTGTAACTAGACCAAATTTGATTCTGTGAAGTTGGTAAGTAAAGATATAATGATATTATTTGGAAAGAATAGAATATTACGTAATAAAAAGTTTATGCAAGAGAACTGCTTACTTCTATCTACGCATATTTCATCAAAGATTTACATAATATACGAGATATAAACAACTAAGGCTAGATGAAATACTACTATTTAAATATTTGATGATGGGAAGTTAATACAAAAATTGTAATTTATAGAGCCAGTTCAACTAATTTATTCAAAGTCGAAGATGAAGCACTTCGAAATATGAAACACACTATTTTAGCCCATGCCGAAAATTATATTCATAAAAATGTATCAAAGTTATGACTTACAGTGTAACACTATATGCTTTAAAGATATATTATAACTCGTCCCTCAGAATGTTACAAAGTTTCTTGCTATTCATTTTTGAGTAAAATGTGCATGCAAATAAAATTACATAATATGTCAATAAATCATCAAGGCATCAAATTATAAATTTTTAAACGGGACAAATAAAGATCAACAGATTGCAATTTTTCAATAAACTTTTGATCTATCTCGCATTTTTGATGCCATTCATTTTCGTTACTCCACGTTTTCATATTTGTATAACGTATTCAAATTCATCAAATACGAAACTTTGATCGAAATTAATAATGAAAAATGGCTATTTTCTTTTTAAGGTGATACTTGTTGGTTAAACTTTCAGATTAAATTTAGGGGTGTATATGTTTAACTATTGTTTTGACATAAAAATACCTATAGATCGGCTCAAAGCTGATTGTTTAACTAAATGCAAATTACTCAGTATATTCTATAGATGTATCCACGTAATAATAAATGTGTATCATATAACTGTAAATTGTGAATAATTTTAAAATATGCATGAAACATATTATCCAATGGTTAACATAGCTGAGTAATCTACCCGGATTTTGCAAGACCAGATGTTTATCACATATTATGAAAACAACCCAAATAGAAGGATAAGATTTGCATAGAAGCCATTGTCTCATCAGGCAGCTATTTCATATTCGAAAATTTAAAGGCGAGCGGGCGAGAAGCACATGGTTTATTTAGAATTTGGGGTAGCAGAGGAAATTACGTGTCAGATTTTGATACAAGAGACCGAGAAAATCGGGGGTTTGTTCAATGTTTCGGTTATTTTCGAATAGAAATGAACCCCGAAACTCAATGAGTTTTTGTTGAGGTGCCTAAAAAACTAATCAGTGGTGTGCGCCTTCAATTTGGTCAAAATCGCCATTCGTTCATGATTAAACTAATAAAAATTTATTATATTACAGTTATTTGTCTAGGATCTTGTAAGTTCTATATAGCTGAGATATTAAAATTCAGTTTTTACATGTATATGCATGTATATATAGGTGAAGAAATTGTTCCATCCATTGTTGGATATATTAAATAAGGGCCAACAAATAGGGGATATTAGAAGAAACTTCCTTTTACACAACACAAGGTAATTATTGGCTTTTAATGGGTATATATGATACTTTTATTGAAATATGTATATTTTCATAAAATATTATTTACATCGATGTAGCCAAATATAAAATATCTAGCGGCTTTGCCCGCGTTGAAGAACCTGGCAAAAGAGTAAGAATTAAGGAAATAAACAGATGTACACAACTTACTTCAAAATAGAAACATATTAACTATTGATTAAGGATGACAGAAAACTGAAATAAATAGAGAGAAAATAGGATTAAAACTAACAGTAAAAATTGAAATTTATTTTTTATTCGAATTGCTTTGCTCTCTTTTATAAAGTACATCCGAAACAGCTGAATAGTGCGCTGACCACCATTATTTACTTATTGTAACGCCAGATGGCGTCAAATGTATTAACAAAATTGTTTAATGTCAAGGACCACTGGCAAACATTTCGACACCGCATTCAATGGGATTTCTAGTACTAAAGACGCCAAAAATGACAAGATAGAATAGAATAAATTAATGTTTTCATTTAAAAACCTGCAAAATAGAAAAAACAGTATAAAATACACGTTTTAAAAGACATTTAGCGCACTCGGACGTTAGAAAACTCCCCGCAAGCGGGTCGTTTCCAAATTTTGTGCTCGTGCGAAAAAATATGGTCTTCTAAAACTAGTACTAAATATACTATTTCTTATTTTTTCTTACTTTTGCACGCATGTACACAAACATGAAAATGACTGAGCTTTGCCAAATTAAAATTCGGAAATTGATATATTCTAACGTTAGGATTTAGTTTGACTTAATTTAGGTCAGTTTGGAATAGGTTGGATTTGTATGAATTTGGGTTTGCTTTGCTTGAGTTAATTTTGTTTACTTTAGTCAATTGGAGTTAATCTGAGTTATTTGCGTCAGTTTTTTATAAAACCAATATTTATATGTTTAAAAAATTTTTCATTATCAAAATGTATTATTTGAAAATCGCATCTTTGTAATTTATTGGTGCATTTTAATTTTAAATTAACAGTTGAGAACGATCTGCATTTTTATTTGTAGAAACTACTATTTAGGATTAATTTTCATATTTTGATAAAGAAAATTCAAATATAGTACCTACTATGGCGTACTATAGATACATAATTTGTAGATCATAGGCATCGATATTCTGAAAGTGATATTTAACTTCAAAATTTGCCGTATAATCCACAGAAAGTGCACGTAATTTCAAAAAAAACATCAAAATGTTTCGATGCTGGCCCATTTTCCACCTTCAAACCGTGGTCAAAAAGATTCCGCTAAATTAAATATAAAAATCTATATAAACCTCGCCGCAAACTTAGCGCATAACTTTAAAAATTGAAAAATTGACCTTATAAAAATTTTCAAACTGACATCAATATATCTAAATTATCTCGTTATGATACCCTGGACATATTGGAAGGCTGACAGAAATATGGCATCAGATGGAAGAGGATGTGAAGCAGTAATCAGGGCAAGGGGAGGCAATAAACGTTATAAAATACCGTATTATTATTAGTTATTTTTAACAAATTCAGTAATAAAGTTTTCGTGTATTTACCATTTTTCCAATATTGCTAACAAATACTGCCTTTTATCTACTCGACACATAAGCGATGATTGAAAACGTTAAAAAGATATCATAAAGAAATAATTTAGATCCACTGGGGTTAGTTTGAAAAATTTTATAAGGTAAATTTTTTAATTATGCGTTAATTTTGCGGCTTAGTGTACTTTAACCAAAACGTCATGTCAAAATATTGGAAGACATTTCTTCAAATTTTTCGTATTTCTTTAGAGGCAAAGCTACCCCAACTCCGTTGGGTGAAAAACTTTAGAATTTTTACGATTTCCTGCATGTTCCCTTTAACATCGATTTTCTCGTATTTTCCGATCTCGTACGGAAAATTGTGAACTAACCGCTTTGTTTGAGAGATATGGTGGTATACGAATCTAAGAATGTTTCAGCACTTGATTTTGTATCGTCAATTTGCAGATTTCCAGTTTGTCCAGCAAATGAGGACGATGGAGCTCTACTTAAAGATACACCCATTATCCTCTCTACAAAGTTGTCTGGCAGTGCAGAAATTGAAGGCCGGCCTTCTTGCTGTTCTTGGTGAGGATTCGAATTGATTTTTGCAGTTTTTACTTTACTGCAAAGTGATTCATCAACATATCCTTCTGCAACTGCGGATGATTTCCAATCTCCGTGTCTTTTTAGGGTAAAAATGTCCCCTCCTTCATCTCGCAATAAAGTAGCAGATGAACGCCTAAACGTGTGACCAATATAGAGCTGCGGCTCCAGCAAATTCAAAACCTTTGCGATTTCCGATGGGATTTTGGCAAAAATATATACTCAAACAGGATGAACAGAATACTTATTGTTCCCGTAAAAAACAAAAAGTCTCTTGTGGAGTGTTTGTGGCGACGAAAGTTGATGTATTTTCAGTAAATCTCTAGTTCCTTAGTAATAACAGATGGGATAATAACTTAAAAGAACAGGCGACAACCTGTCAATCAATTTTGTATGCGCATGTCCAAGCACAAAGGGTATAATTGTTAAAATCAAAACGGGAGATCAGATCTCATTGTCATTAAGAGTCAGAGTTTCGTTTCTATCGTTATATTTGCGACTTTTTGTGTTTTATCGATATTAGTGAATATGTTACCGGACAAACCCGATTTTTAGGATAAACTAGTTTTTCCTAGAACAAACTGGTCTATCCGAAGAGCGATAGGATGAACTAGTTTGTCCTAGACTAAACCAGTTTGCCCTAAAATCAATTAACCTTGATTAGGAAAAACTGATTTGTCCTAGTCTAAACTACTTCGAACTGCGATTTAACTAGCTTGAACGCTTTTAATCCTAATAAAAGAATATACCATTATTACACGTTCAATAACTTTTATTACTTACTTGTTAGCACATGTCAAACTATTATGGCATTTCGAATTGCAGAGGACGTTGTTTTTCTTGTAGAGGCTTCGATTCGACGTATCTTTTCTTGATACAACGACACTTAAAGAAACCTAACTAAACCAAACTAACCTAAACTAACCCAAACTAGTTAAATCGCATTTCGAAGTAGTTTAGACTAGGGCAAATCAGTTTTTCCTAATCAAAGTTAATTGATTTTAGGACAAACTAGTTTAGACTAGGACAAACTAGTTCGTCCTATCGCTCTTCGGATAAACTAGTTTGCCCTAGGAAAAACTAGTTTAGCCTAAATTCGGGTTTGTCCGGTAACAAATATATTTTAACGATGCCTGGTACTTCTTGTGCTTTTCTATTTTAAAATCTTAACATTTAAGTCTATGCTATTAGTTCTCTTAGTGTAGATTAATTTTTCAGTGGCTTAAAATCCTTTTCTCCAATACTTATTGGTAATGTTGTCAACGGAGCAAGGTCGCAAAACGGGTGCACCAACACGAAAGGTGCCTACGCTCACTGTCGCGTTTTTTTTTTTTTTAAGTGTTCTGCTCTCTGTTAATAACAAACGATATTGGTTAATCAGTTTTTGTAAGTGGAATTCTTATCAGCAAAATATCATATTTCTCTTCTATGTCATCAATGGTCATTTTATTTAATTCGTCCCTTCTACAAGCACCTGCCATTCCAAAAATTGCGACAACCTTCATCATTAAATATTTGCTGTCCGGGGCTTCATTCAAAAATTAGCGTATGTCTTCTATGGAAAAAATGCCATCAACATAAAATAAGTCTTCTATGTTTTCTTGCAAATACAGCATCGATTTTACCACCGAAAATTCGGACTATAAAGTTGACGGTTTCACTTTTTTTGATTTGGATGAAAAATCTTATGCCAAAAGGATAGTTTCGTTATATCTTTTGATTGACTTTGCTTGACACCATGCCCTAAACCTTTGGTAAGTCGCTTTGTATATCATTTTCGACTTCATTGTGATCAGTATTGATTCCGCTCCTTCAGGTTTTGCCCTCACATCACCTGGAACTTCTTCCGAATTGCTTGTATTTTGCATTTATGCTTGATTTAAGTGCAACAAGTGTGCAATACAATTTGAAATTGAAATTTGACACTTGTGTGTGTAACAACATCATAGCCAACACAGCAATACCGATAACAACAATAATATCTGCAGGTAGATGTAGCTGACAGACTAACACAATATATATATATATATATATATATATATTGCCATTCCTAACACTAACAACTTACAAAACACAATTGCGAGCAGACTTACAAAATATGCAGATCTGGCCTATGAAATAAAACAGGAATGGCGCCAACAGAGTGTTATTACAGTCCCACTGGTATTATCGTCCACGGGGACTGTCCCAAAAATGTTACCTGCTCACCTCAAATCACTTGGGCTTCAGCCAAACGTTATATCTACCATGCAGAAATCTGTCATCATATCTACCTGCAATATAGTCAGGAAGATCCTTAACCTACAATAGAAAGAGTCATCTTGCTACCCGCCGATGACCCTTGAAACCCGCATTCAAAGCGAGAATCGAGAGAGATAATAATAATAATAATAATAATAATAATAATAATAATAATAATAATAATAATAATAATAATAATAATAATATTAATAATAATAATAATAGTTTGATATTAGATTACAATTAAACTTTCTCTCTTACGAGACAAGTCTGGCGCAGAATCAAAAATTATTGTCACCCGAAGTATTTCATCTTTTATAAAGGGGTACACTTAATAATTTTAAGTTTGAAGTTTACACATGTCAAGTGGTGTCGATAGGCCCGACTTTGATGACAAAGGATCTTAATATCCGTGTAGAAGAGTCGTTAAAACGAGGGCATGGTGCCTGGTATCGTCTTCGCAGGGGATCGGCTTTCTAAAGGAGCATAATGGGATCACGTTCATCCTTCTTAGACGGGATCAGCGCGGCTTAGCGTGGCAGACTTCGCCTTTTTACCGGAAACCGCGTCTTATCGGGATAATTTTTAGCGCCTGCTGTTTTGGTTTAAGCTAGGTTTCAGATATTCCTGTCAACAAATCTGTCTCCGTGCTTATTTCCATTGGTTTTTGGCAATCAATGACATTTTTAACAATATAACAAATTTCGCGAACCTACTACAATAAATCTAATTGACAAATTTATATAGAATGTATAGTAGGTTATGAAGCTAAATAAAAACAGGCTCTGAAATCATGAGCCATGTTAAAATAACATAAGACATAATGTCTGGAACGAAATTTGAATAGAAATGGTTAGTTCAAGTTAGTTGAGGTAATTTAAGTTAAAAAAATCCAGAGTGAAATATTTTTTAGCCTGGCTAATTGTCGAAAAAAATAACAATTTCGATGACATTTTCGGTGCATGTTTTGGTGATATTTTGAACCATTTGAAATTGGCGAGAATCGCAAAAAGGACGTCTTGGTCGTGTATATTTTTGAGAAAGGGGTTATTTTGGGCCACTCTAGCACTGAAAAAGTGCTGAGAAACTGAGCAACAGTTCGATAGGGAATTTCTAGGAGAAAAACTTACGCTCATTTTTTTTGAGAATTTCGGAAAAATGAACTTCTCAAGGGATAAAAAAAAAGTTTTGTATTTCTTTTCTCAAAAAGAATTTTTTTAAGTCGATTAGTATACGAAGATCTATACCGAAAACTGCCATAGAAGATAATTTGGAAATTGTGATATCTTTTATACAGGGTGAGCTGGTTGAATTTAAAGTTTTCGATATTTCGAGATTTGACACAACACGTCACCACTTAATATTTTAATACTCCAAAACCGAGCAATCTGGAGTAGCGAAATTTTTGCACACCAATTAGGGAATATGAACAGAAGATTTTTAAAAAATGCATCGATCTGATTGAAAATGCGAAATTGGCAGCTTTTTTATTTTTAGTGTCAAGAATCTACTTTAGGCCTACGTACCAATCAGCACATAGCTATTTTTTTAAGAAATCAATCTTATATTCGTAAACCTCGTGATCTCTGTAATAAAAAAGTTCACAATTTCTCGTATGAGTTTCAAAAATACGAGAAAATCGAGGTTAAACGGCGTGAAAGATGCAGAAAATCGCAAAGAATTTTCAAAGTTAAAAATTCCTGCAATTTTACGAGTGAATTATGGAAAATTAGAAACAAAATACTTTTTTCAATATTTTAAAAATACGCTTAGGTTAAAATATGTAGATTTATATATTAAACTGCCTGAAATCTCATTGAAGGCCGTTTGAAGGTAGAAAAATGGGTCAAGACCGAAAAATTTTGATATTTTCTGGGGATTAGAGGCAGTTTTCTGGTGGATTTTATGACTTTCCGATGATGTTTTGAACCATTTGAAACTGGCAAGAATCGCAAAAAGGATTTTTTAGTAGTGTATATTTTTGAAAAATAGGTCATTTTGGATCACTTTAGCACCGAAAAAGTCCTGAGGATTGAAGATACTGACCAAAATTTCGATAGGGAATTTCTAGCGGAAAAAAACTTACGTTTATTTGTTCGAGAATGTGGGAAAAATGGACTTTTCTGGGTAAAATATGTAGATAAAAAAAACTAAGGTTTGTATTCCTTTTCTGAAAAAGCATTTTTTGTTTAAAGTCGATTAGTATACGAAGATCCATACCAAAAACTGCAATAGAAGATACTTTAGAAATTATGATACCTTTTATACAGGGTGAGCTATTTGAATTAAAACTTTTCGATATTACGAGATTTAACATTACACGCCACCACTTAATATTGTAATACTCCGAAACCGAGTAATGTGGGGTAGCGAAATTTTTGCACACCAAAGGGGGTGGTTATGAGCAGAAGATTTAAAAAAAATGCATCGATCCGATTGAAAATGCCGAATAGGTGAGTTTTTCATTTTAAGTGTGAAAAATCTACTTTAGGCCCACGTACCAGTCAGCACATAGCTATATTTAAGAAGTCAATCTTAGATTCGTAAACCTCGTGATATCTGTGATAAAAAAAAGTTCCCGATTTTTTGTATGACTTTGAAAAATATGAGACAATCTAGACTAAATTGCATGAAAGATGCAGAAAATCGCGCAGAATTTTCAAGTTTTTAAAAATTTCTGCAGTTTTACAAGTGAATGGAAAATTGGAAAAAATGTTTCTTCCAATATTTTTAAAAGACGCTTAGGTTAGAGTATGTAGATTTATATATTGAACTGACTGAAATCTTATTGAAAACTGTTTGAAGGTAGAAAAATGGGTCAGAACCGAAAAATGTTGATATTTTCTGGTGATTAGAGGTAGTTTTCTGGTGGATTTTATGACTTTTTGATGATATTTTGAACCAATTGAAATTGGCGAAAATCGGAAAAAAAGGATTTTTTTGGTAGTGTATATTTTCGAAAAAGAGGTCATTTGGTTCAGTTTAGCACCGAAAAAGTCCTGAACGTCGAAGATACAAAACAAAATTTCGATGGGGAATTTCTAGTAGAAAAACTTCTGCTCATTTGCTCGAGAATGTCGAAAAATGGACTTCTCAGGGAAAATATGTAGATAAAAAAATAAAGGTTTGTATTTCTTCTCTCAAAAAGCATATTTTTTTTGAAAAGTCGATTAGTATACGAAGATCTATACCAAAAACTGCAATAGCAGATACTTTGGTAATTATGATATCTTTTATAAAGGGTGAGCTAGTTGTATTAAAACTTTTCGATATTTTCAGATTTGACACGACACGTCACCACTTAATATTTTATTACTCCAAAACCGAATAATCTGGAGTAGCGAATTTTTTTGCGCACCAAAGAGGGTGAATTTTATAACGTTTTGATGATATTTTCAACCATTTGAAATTGGCGAGAATCGCAAAAAGGATTTTTTTGGCCGTGTATATTTTTGAAAAAGGCTTCATTTTGGGTCGCACTAGCACCGAAAAAGCAAGCAACAGTTCGACAGGGAATTTCTAGGAAAAAAACTTACGCTCAATTATTCGAGAATGTTGGGAAATTGACTTTTCATTAGTAATATGTGTAGTAATTTACTCTCGATACTACTACGGAAGCTATTCGAACGAGCTGGTACTTAAGATTTCGTTCAGAGTTGTGCCAAATAAAAACACCCGTCAGACACAAGCTACTCATCAACACACGATTCAGTTGGTAACACCTAGAACGTACCTATTACGGGACTCCTTTATCTGGAGGGCTGCCTCGCCCTGGAATGGACTTCCGAGTACTTCCGAGTAACGTCTTTCCCGAAAACTACAACCAACAGCGCTTCAAGTCCAACGTCCACCGTCTCCTCCTCACACGCACCGCTCGTTGAGTGGTATGTGATTTTCCTTTTATGTGTGTGCCGTACATAAAAAAATGGTATGGTTTAAAATTATTGCCGAATTCCGGCAATAGAATTTGTCCTACAATTTTTGCAACTAATGATTGCCATTTTTGTTAAACATAAGAATTGTCATATTCAAAAGGGATATGCATGCTATCATATTCTACATGATAATATGATGAATATTTTGAGCCTTTTGCGACATTATGCTTGCATCACTAACAATGAATCCTAATAAGAATTTCTGGATTATCGGATATATGTATGATTTTGTGGATTTACTGCATAAAAGTTTAAAGCAAGTTTCCGGAATTCTTTTACTGTCCTCAAGCAGTAAAGCGATACATTGCGAATCAATTGATTGATTTAATCTATATATTTATCCCTCTATTTACGAGCCAGAAATTCCGAAAGCCCGCACGAAACATGACAAGATATCTGATAAAGACAAAATGCATATAAATTGAATGACTAGTTCCATTTGTTAGAAATAACGACCCTCATTGTTCAGTAACAAGTTTCTTCTTGTTTCGACAAATTATTATGACAAAAAGAAATAAAACAAAAAGGCACCCATTACTCACCCCGGAATAAAAACTGCTTCGGTGCGAGACTCCAGACACCGAGAAAAATGTCAAATAATTAGTTATCCTGTTGCCGCGCCTATCAGAAAAACACGAATTGTCGTTTAAACGTGGTTAGACGAAAAACTCAAGCTATATGGCTCCTGGGAAATATGCAAACTGGAGAAAAGGATCGAAGTTTTTCGTCGGCAAGGTGACAAATATGAAATTTGCATTTAAATGGGATATTTCCATCTGTGATATGCACAATTCGGGCCCTTCAAGACCCTTCTGTTGACAAACACTTCATAGTGTTTACTGAATTAAATAGCTGCCTGTATTTTTAGCATTTTTTTCATCTTAGCTGTTTTTTTTTTCTGAATTGAAGTTACAATGTGCAAAATGCTTATAAATCTCAGCATGTTCGCAAATGAATAGGACATTGTTCTCAGCAATTAAGTATACCTAAGTGAAAAATCTTAATAAAAATAGAACTCAATTTAAACAACGTACAAGGCGGTATATAATTGAATCAGCAACCGCATTTCCATTGCTAAATGCATAGTATTTTTTGTCAACAATTCACGTGATGTGATACATAGAATAATGTGTTAGCAAATTTTAGGGTATGCAGTCCACAGGGACGTAGTTGGGGCTCTAACCATATCCTAATCTTTAGACCTAACTCGAGAGGCGCAGTTCACAGGATGGTGTTTCTTGGGGGATACCTGCCTAAAAAGTACTAAAGTCGAGTTTACGATAGATCTGTCAAATGAAAATTCTAAGTCAAGTAACTATGAAGTTAAACAGTGCTGAGTTAAATTAAGATAATCCAAGAACCTTAAATAATTATGTCATTATATAACCAAACCTAACCATAATTTAAAGCACAACATATTATTAATACAGGGACTGAGACATATAAACAATTGAAATGATTAAGTCCTTGACCAATAGACGTTGTTATTGTTTTAGCGAAGCGCCTTCTTTATTAGCTCTTCTCCCCTCACGTAGATTAATGCATAATCTGAGCTCGCCGATCAAGGCGTGGCGTCACGAATAACTCAACGTGGCATAATGGTGTGTAGAACAAAAGTTTCACATTTTAAAATAAAAATATTTTAGCATACCTTGGAAATACTGTTATATACTTGGATGCTATCTGGTGTCTAATTTGTTTTATTAAAATAAGGGAACTCTGCTATTCTCTTTTTTGCCTTTTCTTCTGGTGCTAAAACAACCTTCATGCTACACGTCACACGAATGTTAAGGTTTAGCGCAACACGTGCCAGGCACTTTCGACAGGGCTACTAAAGATTTTTTCGTTCTGCCAAATATCCATGTCTACGAGCAATGACGACACCGGAGATCCAATTCCACTCATGTTTTGTGATATTTCTCTATTCCACTACGTTGCACTGCATTACCGACAGGTCTGCTCTATATACCGTACATGTAATCATTAATTTAAACTATATCAAACGATTCCGAAAACCAATATTTATAAGTCAAGATCGATAACATAGCGGTTCGGAGCGCTCATCCCTATTGATTGAATAATAGTGTCGCTAAAACGCTCCATCTGTGACAGGCTGAAGGTGCAACGTCAAGTCCAGATGACAATTTGATTCTCGCCAAAGCCACAATACCATATTATGCGGCATTCTTAGTGGTAGATGTCCGCAACTACCTTTTATCATGAAGTAACAATTGCCAGTTCAGCTAAGATTAACAGTTCAAACTTGCCATAGCAAGAGTGTGTTTTCAAGATTGTTTTACTCCCTTTTAAAAAAAGCAAGGACGATGCAGTGGCTTCAAAAATCAACATAAAATGCATTAACATTAGCATGCGCTACACTCACACATATTTTACAAAATCATGGTAACCTGATATGTACTGTTTGAAACAATATATACCATAAAAGTTGCTTGGAAAGAACGCGACATCACTCGATACTCAACAATAATTTCATTTGGTGCTCCAGAGCATGTATAGGAAAAGCGACTACTCATGAACGAGATACAATCGAGACTCTGCGGGAGATAATACGTGACCTGAAAGGCGAACTAGTTAAGAAGAACCAGTACATAACAAGGCTAAAGCGAAGCTCCACATCATACCAAGAAGAAATTGCAGATGTACAGAAAGCATATTTGGAAAGAAAAACAGAATCCTAAAGAGGAAGAACCGCAGCTATGACAGCTCACATCGACGAGCTCAAATGTCAGGTCAACTCAGACACATCAATGGAAGCAGGTACACAAACAAAAACCTCCCCACCTAAAGGAAGGCAGACTTGCCACCCGCTGCTAACTCGCAATGAGAAAGGTATACAAACCGTTGGAGGAGAAACTCAATTAACAAATGTAACCACCCAAACCGACACCTTATATACCACGCATGCTGAATCTCAAACTGACTCAGATTCTGATCAACCTACACACTCCGCAGTCCGCCAAACCAGCCAACCAAACTTCAAACACAATGCCACCAACAATCAGAATCTTAGGAAGCGCCAGCTGCTGATAGTAGGAGAAGAATTCCACACAATGTTGCTTAAGAGCAACTCCAACAGCAGTTGTGACATCAACTGCCAATACCTACACGCGAAATGTCACTGTCGAAGACATAATAAACAAATATTCTGACTTGCTTCTGAAACTTACGAAGGAAGACTAAATCTGGTTTTGTACCGGAATTAAGGATGATTCTCTCGGAAGAGTGATTAGCCGCTGCATCTGGTCAAAACTGAGTTTTTTTTTTTATGGCAGTGGCACACACACTAAAGGGAGACCCTATGGCGGTCGACGAGCGGTGTGTGTGCGAAGATGTTTATTGGCACGACTCTTGAATATTTGTAAGTTGTAAGTAGTGGGAAGCAGATGTCCTGGGAGTGAGTTCCACAGTGATGCAGTGCGCCAGACAAAGGCGTTCTTGTAAAGTGATGTTCTAGGTGTTTCCAGTTATATGACGAACTGGCGCGTTCTTGCCGTCTGTCGTGACTGTCTGATAGGACCTGCCAGGGGCGGGATGAGGCGGACCAAATCCTGGGAACATCTGCCGTGAAAGTATCTGTAAAACAGAGATATCTCGGCCACATGTCTGCGGTGTTCCAGACTATCTAGATTCCGGGTCAACTCCGGGTCGCCGACGGGACGCACAGCTCTCTTCTGAATGGAATCCAGCAGCTTTAGGGTGTGCTTTGGTGCGGCACCCCAGACATGTGAGCAATATTCTAAGCACGGTCTTATTTGCGCTTTGTAGAGCAAGAGCAACTGCTGCGGTGTATAGAGTTTTTTGTTGCGAAATAGCGCACAAAGCTTCTGGGATGCTGATTTTGCGATGCTAGCAACGCGGTCATGTCAGGACATATTGCTGTTGACCGAGATGTCCAGCAGTCCGATTGACGAGGATGAAGGATGGTCGACCCTGCCATAATGATGTCAGGGCCCGCTGTACTGGCCTTCTTGGTAAACGTGGCTGCTTGGGTCTTTGCTGCATTGAACTGGACCTAATTTCGGTCGCCCCAAGTTTGAACTTTCTCCAAGTCTTGATTAGTTGCTGTAATCTGCTCCTGTATGCGGTGATGGGCCGCTGGTAAGGGTTCCTCTGATCTAAAGTGGGAGACAAGGGTACTGTCATCTGCAAAACTGTAAACAGGATTATTTGTTTCGGTCAGCAGGTCATTAATATAGATTAGGAACAGAGTTGGTGAAAGTATTGTGCCCTGAGGCACGCCCGCGTTGATGGTGAATATGTTCGAGATGTGTCCATCGACTGCAACGTGCAGAGATCGGCTCTTAAGGAAACTGGCAATCCAGCTGCAGAGAGAGGCTGGCAGCCCGAAGGACGGCAGTTTGTTGAGCAGTCCGTCATGCCAAACTCTGTCGAATGCCTTTGAAAAATCCAACGCAATCGCTCGAGACTCTCCGTAGTTCTCAATTGCCCTACTCCATATATGAGTGACATAGGCCAATATATCTCCTGTCGATCTCTCTTTGCGAAAGCCGTATTGGTTATCGCTGATTATTTTGTTGTTCTCGAGGTACTTGAGTAGTTGCTGATTGACTACACGTTCCATGACTTTGGAGATTATTGGAAGCAAGGCAATTGGACGATAGTTTGAGGGCATGGTTTTCTTGCCTTTTTTGGAACAGGTTGCACTCGACCGACTTTCCAAGAACATGGGTGAATCCCTTTTTCGTAAGACAGGGAAAAAAGCCTGAAAAAAACGGGTGTTAGTTCGTTGGCACCGTTCTTTAACACGATGGCAGGTATTCCGTTCGGTCCAGATGCCTTTTGCGTATCTAGATTTTTAAGGATTTTACGAATATCACGGTGATGAAATTTGACTTCTGCCATGGTAGTGTTGATATTCGATATGGTGGGGAGAGTCTTGTCTTGGGGGACGTCTAAGGTAGAGTGCGAAGAAAACATTTTGGCGAGCATGTCGCCTGGTTTTGTGGTGCAAGAAAAACTGCCTAAAACTAAATGTCAAGAAATGTTAAAAATAAGCTTTTATAAGGAGATGAATCAAATTAATCACAATTATACCATCGATAGTGAGACTCTGGAATCGGTAAGTTACTAATTGATTTAGGGGTGTTTGACATATTATATGCCATGCATTTTGGCATGTGGATCAAATAGTTTCGATTGGATTTATAACTGATGACGGACATCAAGGCAATTACGACACTTTGTAACTGTCTATTGCGCAGCATACTTGAATACTGCAGCACCATCTGGTCCCCCCAGTACCAGTGTCACATATTTAGGCTCGAAAAGGTGCAGAACAATTTTGTTAAATATTTATTGTATAAACATCGTTTCCCCTCCCGCGATTTGTCCTATGACACTACACTCCGGCTCTGCGGTCTTAAATCACTGCAAGCTGGACGAGAGTACCAGCTTCTACTTTTTCTTCACAAGCTGATCAACGGGAAAATTGATTGTGCCAATTTACTGAGACTCCTAAACCTCAAGATACCAGTTAGGACTTTAAGATACCAATAACTGTTCCACCAACATTATCACCGAACCAACTACGGGCAAAGAGCTTTTGTGGATCAAATGGTTACAATGTACAATGACAGGTTTAATAACCTAGATATTTTTAGCTTAAGTCTCAACTCACTGAAGCGCATTGTGTCTTGGCCTGTTTTTTTCTTCTTATTGAATGTTAAGTGTTGCAAATATTTTATATATTGTCCTACGATTAATTGTTTTTAACTTTTTTCGAACCATTTGGAGCTTTCCTCTGTGGTGTATATGTAAGTACTAAATAAATAAATAAAAATATATTAACTGCAATACCATTCTAGTGCAAATGTCAATTGAAGTTCAGATCGTCGACAGTTGGGGAAACTCACTTAATATCAACATTTACTTTTAGATAACGCAGGTACATACCTAACCTCCTTCATCTTTCCGGAGGTCAACGAAATAAAAGGATATTGTCAAGACAGTTTGATCGTCTATCTACAATGAGATTTAGATATAAATTAATAGATTTTACCCGGAATTAATTGAAAAAGTGTTAATATAATATGTGCTATGATCTATATTTGACAGCATCATTTTATGCGTGTCTTATTTTGAAAATTGTATCAATATTTAAATAACTAAAATTTTTTCAACTTGTTCTTGACAGAATAGTGAACGAAAATTAACCTAAAATTGAAATAGCCGTCATTTTACCGTCATCATGCAAAGATGTAACATTACTTCTAAGATATGTTAAAATATGTTTTGCTTTAAAATGTGAGACTTTTTTCTAATTTGTTCGTCCGTCCGTTATTTAATAAATCTTCCAAATACTATCCCATTTTAATCTGTTTAATGTATTTTTAAAATTTATGACTTAAGTAATATTAATTGTATACCTTTGTCATGGATTGAAAATGCATTGTCCTTGTAATTTTTGTTAATAGCATCATTAAACACAAATAGATACAGATATATTGGTATACCAATAGCTCAAAATTGGCAAGAAATAAAAACTCTTACAAAAGGACATATATTGAATTGGCGTATTTTCTTCATATATCTAAAACAATAGCACGAGATACATTGTGTTTCGTGCGAATTACAACTGATAAACAAAGTACTAAAATATGCAATAAAAGCACAAAAAAAACTAGCAATTGAACAGCAATTTAAAAAGATCTGGCGAAGGAATATAAAACCGTTATCAATAAATATCGTGTCACCAAAAGCCCTAGAGCAAAATTCGAACGGCCACAGAAATTACCTAATATATCACTCAATAAGAATGTTTATTTCCGTAAGTTTACGATATGGTTGGACTAAATAGTTCTCTGTCAAATGTATCCGACCATCTGTTACCCTTTATCAATTCCCAAGCTCCGCGCTGTCATATCATTTTCTCAAGTGTTTACGTGCTAAAATAAGGAAGATGCTACGTTTTTATTTTTATCACTGTGCCCTTCTGGCATATGAATATTTAACAGCCGAGCCGACTTAATCTGTGTCAGGGGAACAGAAAGTGGCCAATATGAGTTTCTCCAGAACCCCACACGACGCGGATCCCCTTAAATAAGGGAACTGCGCCCCGAAATTAAGACGCAAATGATTTCTGATTTATGAAAACATTGCGGCTTGCTCGTTTTAAATAAGCGCGGTGAGTTTTGAATTAAGGAAGCGACTTTGCAAGTAAATCTGTATTTTAGGAGAGAGTACTATACAGTCTTAATTAATATATTGATCCAATGGATAAAGCATAATATGCAGATCACAGAAACGTTTCCACATTACTTTCCATTTCACTCATTTATTATTGATATTTCATACATATGGTATGTCTAAGTAGAATATTATTAGATACTTTGGTGATAAATTAATTTAATTTAAAGAACTAGTGTTTGGATCAAAAACTATTAACATATAGTAAGCTGAAAATATACATGTGAAGTACGCTGAAGAGTTCTCTCAAACCCCACTTTCAGCTTGCCAATTTCAAGCTGACACAAATAAGATATCTACGATTGTGAAGCATGAACACTAACCAGAATCCACAAAAAAAAGTTGCAAATATTTAAATGAAAGATAAAGAGAAACTCTGTGGAAGAAGTAAAATCACAAAGACTTCAATTGGAAGGGCATGTACAATGAGCATCATTGAAAAATGATGAGAACAGCATTGCAAAAGCATCGAATAGCAGAAGACTAACAGTAAGGCCCAGAAATAAATGAAGATACTGCCACGCTCCTTGTGAGCTACTAATTTTAATTATTTAGTTTAGATTAGTGAACAAGATTTAAAGAAAAGCAGCAGCAGCAAATTAGGCCCTAGCTCAATTACCGGAGAGGAGGATGGTGAATTTATTTCAAACGCGCCACCAACTTGTGGACAACACAAGTCAGAAAATCCCCAAGAGATAGTTTCGACTCATTTCGGCTTAGGTTTCGCAAGAAAATATCGTGAATATTAGAACCAGAAGTTAAATAAATCGAAAGTAAAAACGGTAAAATTAATTTAGTTTAATTATACTTATACTATATGCTTTCTTTTTGGAACACCAATACTAGAAGAAAGTTAATGATAAAGATAGAAAGGTGAAAGAAAGATTGGTTTAATCACAAAATATAGAAAGACTGATTTTGTTTCGTTACAGCGCAGCGGTTTGAAATTTAAATAATCTTATTTAAAATAAGAAAAAAATTGAGACACTGTGGCACCTACTCGATGTCTCTTAAAATTCATTACTTGATGGTGCAATAATTCTGTTTCGGTATTATGAATAAAACATCGTTTTAGTAGATGTAACGTGCGGCTTTCCTTCAGCATCAAGTTGAAACTTAAAGTTAAAGCGTGTTTCTTGACAAAATAGCGGACCGGCCAAATAAATAATTGTTGCCCCATTTAGTCCTGTGAAGATATATATCATGGGATATTCTTGACAAACTGGGGCAGTTGATGGTATTAGTTACTATCACTCGCAGTAATGACCTCTACCGACCAGTGAATGCAGTGCCTTCTACCGGAAATTTTAAATTGGGACCGTCCGTTTTCTGTAGTTTCTGGTACCAACTCCTGAACGTGCGGGCCGTTTAGGGACTTTCTTTCCTTTGTGTTGATAATTTAGAGGGTATGAGCTCGTGGCCATGTGACGGGTAACTATACTCTTATTGGCTAGGTGTCGTTGTGGTGGGAATATTGAAAGGAAACCTCTGCTTCCGGAGAGCTTTTGAAGGAAATCACTCTACGTTGGCTTGTTGTTTAGGGCAGTGGTCGTGTTAGAAGTTTTTTTGCTTTACCTTATGGGATTGTTCTGAATAACCAATGTATAGCGTCTCAGGCCTTATTTTTGCTTACGTTGTTTAGTTTCGATCGTTAGTGCCTGAAACTCGTCCAATAGCTGAGATTTGATGCTGCCTTAAGTCTTTGTCCGTCTACGTCCTACCTGTGAGTTCCAACGAGCTAGTCGTATAGCAACCCTTTACAGGGTTTTACCGTAGGGGTACATTTTCACCGTAGGGGTACGTTTCCACCGTAGGGGTACATTTCGACCGTAGGGTTACTTCTACCGTAGGGGTACATTTCGACCAACGGGGTACTTTAACCGCCAGAGTTTAGTTTACTAGCCCTTAAAGCTCAGTCATTTGGCCACGCCAGTTTAGTCCTTGGATTGTGAATCGTTCTAGACACCGTTAAAGTCCTTCCACGTCGTAGGAAGTTTATGGATTTTTCCTTTCCACCGAGAAGGTACCAACTGAATTTATTTATATTTTTTTAACCATTAACGCCTAACCGTATTGTTCACCACTCTGGTGAAATAAACCCGAGATTTACGTCGAACCGTAATTGCTTTTGCTCAGGTTTTTTTTTCGTTGAGGTGTAAAAATGCTCCCTTATGCACACCCTCGGTTGAGGGTAG
This sequence comes from Pissodes strobi, assembly GCA_016904865.1. Classification (NCBI taxonomy): domain Eukaryota; kingdom Metazoa; phylum Arthropoda; class Insecta; order Coleoptera; family Curculionidae; genus Pissodes; species Pissodes strobi. The sequence goes on along the minus strand of JAEQML010058658.1, from coordinate 4,532 downwards.
TGTGAGGCTCTCCATTAAAGGAATACCCACTAAAAATTCACCATCTCTCATGATGCTAGTGACTCTACGTCACTTTTGCATCGTTCTTCTTTGGCGTGTTGGCCTTCTGATGTTCTTCTCTTTGACTGATTTCAGGCAGGATGCAGTAATGTGTTGTGATGTTATGGAATGTGTGATGTTATGTTATGAGATGTGTGTTCTGATGTTAGGAGATGTGTGTTAGTGGGTTAGATATTTTTGGGTTTTTTTCTATAGTGTTTAACTACAGTTTTTTATGGGTTAGTAAGTGTTAGTATTATGCTCAGGTATTAAGCATTAATTAAATTATTTCGTCTTTTTTACTTGAACTGTGATTTTCTAAAGTAAGAATTTATATTTTTAATTAGTCCAGCTTGTTTCTAACTTCGGATATATCGCGTAATATTTCGATTTGAATCTCGTTAGCCACCACAACATGATCACGTTCGACTGAACCAAGGAACTTAATTGTTATTGAAAGTTTTGTTCTATCCAAGATACGTAATACATAATAATATCGGCTGTTTTTTTGCCTTGAGTAATAAATCAACTTTCTATTTACTGAACTTGCTTCTGTTTCTATTTACTGAACTTGCCTGTGTTTCTATTTACTGAACTTGCCTGTGTTATTTAATTATTTCTGGATTACCCGGATCACGAGGAAATCAGGACGATTAGAGAAGGTGAGTACTTTGATTTAATTCAGGTGCGCTCTATGTTTGAAATGTTTCGGCTTCATTGACTTGCTATAGATGCTACAGTTTAATATGTTGTTAATCATTAGTTTTCTTTTGCGTCTCACTTTTTAATTTTTAATACTGGCCTACTTACTTGCCTTTCATAATTAAATTAATTTTCTAATTATTAAATTGATTATCGGTTATTATTTTTTTTTCTTTGCTCGGATTGATTAAATTCAGATCAACTTAATCAAATTAATTTCGAATTTATTGAAATAATTTTCTCTTGGTAGTGCGAAGCTTAGGCTAAAACACGGGCCATATTTCAGCTTTGGAGTAGTTCTTGTTTATGCCGTCTGCAAGCCCGTGGCGCCCACCCTGCTCTCCGGTATTAGAGCTATACTCGACGCGCCGAACAGATTCACCAAACACGGAAAACACGGATCCAATAATTCTTTTTATTTTATGATTCCATTGATTCCAAACATAGGAACTTTGATTAACACACTCTATTTTTATTTTTTGTATTATGGATAAGAAGAATCGAAATGAAAAACAAAACATTGGGTCGATTCAATCATAAAATAAGACAAATTGTTTCCGTGATTGGTGAATCTGTTCGGCGCGCCAAGTATAGGGCCTATTTGCACGCTTTGAAGACGACTCGTTCTAGCTTACGCATTCGTACTTGCAAATTCACTTAATTTTAAATTTTTCTTATTTGATATTATTCACCCCCGGTCTCTTCTAAGCCGAGGTAAAGGATTGCGCCAATTAGAAGGAAAAACAAGCGTGGCATAGACTTACTTAAGGTTAAAGCGAAAATAAAGTAACGTTAAGGTATTAAGCAAATACTTCATGAATTTTCCATGTGTGCAAAAAGTAAGGCTTAGATGCTGTTTAAATTAACCAGTAATTAATGTATTAAACAAAAACATTGCTTGGGAGGTTAACCCTCCAGGAAACTCCCAGAAGGGAACATCTACATGACTGATGTACTCGATGGAAGAAGGTATCTCCCGCGCACTAACAACAAGTTTTTGTACCTTACTTCGTGAATTTTCCATGTGTGCAAAAAGTAAGGTTTAGATGCTGTTTAAATTAATCAGTAATTAATGTATTAAACAAAAACATTGCTTAGAAGGCTAACCCTCCAGGAAACTCCCAGAAGGAAACATCTAGATGACTGATGTACGCGATGGAAGAAAGTCTCTCCGCGCACTAACAACAAGTTTTTGAATACCGGAGACATGTGGCCGAGATGTCCCTGTTTTGCAATTACTCTCACTGCAGATATTCTCAGGATTTGGCTCGCTTCATTCCACCATTCGCAACATCTGTCAGACAGTCATTACAGACGGCAAGAGTGCACCAGTTCTCCGTACAACTGGAAACACCTAGAAGATCACTTTCCAAGAACTCCTTTGTCTGGCGCAATGCATCACTGTGGAATTCACTCCCAGGACATCTGTTTCACCCTAATTCAAGAACCGTGTCAATAAAACATCTTCGCACACACACCGCTCGTCGAGCGCCATAGGATCTCCCTTTAGTGTGTGTGTCATTGCCATAAAAAAAGTAAATTTTATGTAAGGCGAACACATGGGCGACCTATTTCTTCTTTTCCGAAGAACACCGAGATTCCGGAGGGACGAAAGCTCTTGTCTGAGGAGAGGATTTACAATTGTTAGTGGTTATATTACATACAAATACTGCGGAAAGGGACTGGCTGGAAGCTAGAGAGAAGAGTAGACCTAACTTAACAATATGTGATGTTGGGCTTTTGGATTTATGGGAGAATTTTAGAAATAAAACATTTTTATATGAAGAGAGGATTGGCACTATTGTGGTCAGTTATTTTGGAAAGAAAGAGAAATAAATGATGTGCGTTAGTCAACTTTCAGCAAACTTGCACGAAAGAAATTGAGGTTGACTAGTTTGCATGGGATAGTTGATAGATACGGTATCCCATTTATCATTTAGATTTACGAAAGCGACGACTGGAAATCTAAATATTATTGCTAACTGTCCAATTTGCTTTATTTCTTATATTACTGGTCAAAAAGTTCTTAATAATTTAGTTCGCTTCCCCACTATAGACATTAACGAATTGTCGATTGGACTAAGAATTCCCCCAAGGATTAAGATTGCCATTTAATTTTCGGCAAAATACAGCAGCCCTATAAACTGATAGTTTGCTAATGTAGCTATTTTCCCAACTAAATCAAATAATACACAATAAATTGCAGACTGTCTCTAATTATAGTAACCCAGCCCGTTTATTAGAGAGAGAATCATCCATCTCAATTACAAACGGATGTGATCGCTGCCGTGAGATCTCCAAGATGATATAAAGAATATAAATTGATGCCGGTCTCGAACCCTAAGTCTTAAGGGATAATTCTTTGCCGTTTCTGCATTTCTAATTAATCCACTGAATATAAAGATAGCTAATTCCATTATTTTTTTATAGCAGCTATCGATAATTCCAAGGAATAGTCAATGATAACTGCCAAAATTAACTTCTTAACCGTTGACTTATTAATCACTATTTTTCGTGAATGTTTCTTTTGCTGTCTTTTATAGCGCCTTCGTAATCAATATAATATTTTATTTTATCTCGACTTTAGTATACAATAATAATAAATTATAAATAATAAAAAAAGCTTTATTATTTAAGCCTGCTGTTCTTGTTGAGAAATCTGTAAGAAAGTGTAATAAAACCAAAATAGCACTAAACGTTTGAAGAGAAATAAAAATATATCAAAAACATATACAAAATTAAAACCACAAATATAGAGACTATTACTATATTACCATCTATATAATAATAGGCCCTATTCAGTATCGTAAACTGCTTCGTTACTTGTAGCCTTAGCTATAGTTAGCTGGTTTCATAGAGCCATTGCATGAATATGCTACAGTCACATCAATCAATACCACAAAATATATCTTCTTCTTCTTTTTTTTTGCATAGATGTTTTGCCTATTTAGTGACGAAATATTTACATTACGCCAGCATTTTTTGGCGATTTTTTGGATGTTAAATCTGAATAACCTACTTTATAAGTACGCGTCAGCCAACGCATAACTATTTTCGAGAAATCAATCCTAGAATCACAAACTTCGTGTTCTATGTTATAAAAAAGTTTTATAACAATTTTCCGTACATAATCGGGAAATATCAGGAAATCAGATTGTAATTGAAATATGCAGAAAATCGCAAAAAAATACATTTCAGTAGTTGAACGAGTCTGAATAGATAGCCTTGATTTTGATACATTGTGACAATTTTACAACATTTCGGGTATTTTATGAGTCTGAACAGATAGCTTTGCTTTTGCTGCATTACGGGTACTTTTAAGGAATACGTGGTCTAATATTTTATTTTGATATTTGGGTTAAAATATGTAGATTGACTAAAATCTCACTAAAAACGGTTTGAAGCTGTGAAAATGAGCCATGATCATAGAATTTGGACACTTTTATCGGAGATTTCGAGGTAAAATCTTATTTTAAACATCGAGCTTCCATGTTTCAGCAACGATATTACATATATAGCGTGTCACAGGATAGGTGGCCGAATAGAACAAATGAACCAAAAATGTTTGAATCTAAAAACTGTATTTTGAGATTATGTTCGGCATGGTCTGAAGCGACAATTCACCAAATTTTATTCAAATCGGTATTCAGGGTCAGTTATAACGAAATTGGGAAAAATCGCCACTAATCAAGTATCTTTAATTTGAAACTTAGAGCATAATGCTGTTCAGAATTAAAATTTATACCATATTCTGCAGTTACAGCCCCTTAGTTTTGTAAGGTATTTGAAAA